>JANIJG010013419.1:0-20449 GCA_024611175.1 Megaceryle torquata | reverse complement strand
TGATTCTTTAACAAAAGTCACATTTGCAGCAGTCATTACAGGTGGTAGTGTGAATTCATGAAGATTGTTTCCCTTCATTACCAAGATATGTCTACATGCAGCTTAAAAGGGATGTAAGTGCTGTGAGATAAAATTTTCACATCCTTACTGATAGGGAGCTTACAGTATCTTTTTTGGAAATGAGCTCTGTAGCGTGGGTGTCCATAATGCTTTACACAACCAAGACAAAAAGTGTATGCAAATTATTTTTTTATTAGAGGAATCGGTAAAAAAGTGTCAATTCTTGCTTTGTGTATTGTAAGAAGAAAAGCAGCATTGTTAGAGTGTACAACTGGAGCTTTCCCATTCCTTTCTGCTTGCTCATTTTCTTCCTCTCCTTTCAAGTGGAAAAAGTCTGTTTAAACAGAGTGAAACTAGGTCTCTGTAGCTTGACAAATTACCATTTTTTTTCCAAATTGATATTTTCTTTGTGCATCTTGAAAACCATACTGTAATTTTTGGAGATGTTTTTACAGTAATATAGGCACACTTTATGCCTTTTTGCTGTTGGATTTATAGATGCTTTTGTCAGGATGCCACTGTGGAAACCTTAAAATTATATGCTTGATTTATTAATGTACTTGGAATACAAGTCCTAGAGTACACATAAAGGTCACTTAGTGGTAGCCCTAGGTCACTCAACAAGATTTTTATACTAATGGAAAAAAATCTGAAATGTAATTTCAAATACAAAAAAGTTCCTAAATGGTCATGGTATAGCCATAGTAAAATACATAAAATATCTCCACTTCCATTATATTATATAATATGTATTCTACATCTATATTACAAATTTACAGGAAACCTTTGTAGTCTCAATTAGTAGAAACAAGAGTGCATGAAAAGTTGATGGATTTTTGAGTCTGCTTCTCAATGTTGTGGGGAAAAAAAAATGTTTTTTTAAAAAAGCAGTGTTCCAATACAACCTTATATTGTACATGTTTTAGTAACATCTCAAGCTAAAGAGAAATAGTGCAGCAGAAAAAGAAAATGGTTTTAAATTAAAAGTGATGTTTTATCTTTTTAATTCTCTGGACTCCTTAAAAAGAGGAGTCCACAGAGTTTGAGGAGTCTGGAGTCCATAAAAATCAAAATTTTGCTGGTTTTAAATTTAGTGCTCTGGGCTGCTGAAGTTAAGTCATAATCACTGCTTCCTTACACCAGACAGGGGAATGCCTTGAGAATTCTCTATTTATATGAAAGTATCCTTGGACAGCTGGCCAGGGGTGTAGGCCTTATCCCACAAAGTCTTGCTTTCAATAAATAAATAATAATTAAAAACAAAACCAACCACCCCACCCCCTAAAAAAAAAAAAAATCCTCCAAAAACAATCCGGTAGCCTGGGTATTCTGTAGCTCTGAAGAAAAGCTCAAGAGTACATGGATTCATTATGCTGGGATCCAAGCACAACAGCTGATGAGGTTCCAAAACAAGAAACTCAGCTGGAGCTGAAACTGAATGGGAAACAATTGTGTCACTGTTTCACAGCCTACTATTTCAGCATCCTTAAGCAAATTGGAAGGAACCTAGGTTATTACTGCTTTATGAGGAATTAATTCTCTGATTTTTATGATGTTCATTCCCATTCCCTGGAAAAGATTTGCTTTTCAATAATGTTATGGATGTTCTAACCACAGACCTTAAAAACAGTTTATTGACTTAAATGTTCTTTTCCAGCAGCCTGAGATCCTTTTATTTAGTACTACTGTTAAAACTCTTTACAAACACTGCAAGCACATATCTCAAATGTTTTTAATACTTTAAGCTTTGATAAAGAATATTTTAAGTATTTACTTTGCAAAAAGAATAGTTGCAATGCTTTGATGATATTTGGGCACTTTAAATTCCTAAGAATAGTTAATTTAAACAAAGCTACTTTTATGTTTAATGCAATTTAACCTTTGACAGTTGAATAATGAGTAAATCAAACAGTTGAGCTTGATCTTTTGAAACGTATACCTGATTAAAAAGTGTATCACCCATGTGTGAGTTTGCCTCTTACATGCACTGCTTTTAAGGGTGGTCAGCACTTATAACACTTTTTTAGTTTATTTATTTGGTTCTTTTTTTGTTGTTGTTCATAACATTGCCATGCTTTAACCATTTGAGTTCAATGATCTTCCATGGCCAGTGCACTGCACTTTCACAGGACTGACTAGAGACCATGAACTATGCAGTGAGGAACTTTGAAGCTGAAAATGGGAATGTGTTGGAGAGAAGATTGGGAGGTAGTGCAAGACAGAAATATGAGGCAAGGGGTTGCATGTAGGGGATATGGAGTTCTGGTGAAGAGAGAAATTAGAATGGGACTCTAGAGCCAGATAAGGGCAACAGGAAGCTGCAGGGGGCAGAATAACGGAATAAATGCATTCATGGTTTAATTCTGGGCAGGAACTTAAAGGTACTTTCTCTTAGTTGAGATACTAAATACAGTGAAAGCGTGTTTCCTACCACTTCCTCATTTTCAGAACTGGCTTAATACTTTGTACAACAGCTTTTCTAGTGTACTAGCTTCAGACAGACATCCCATATGGAGAATCCAACCTTGTGGCTACAATTTGACCAATCTGTAATTGATAACTGTGTTACAAGTAAACTAAAGACAGCCTTCCCTTCTGACAGCATGATGATTGTCATGCATAACAATTACATTGATGTTACATATAGTAAGTCCCTGGGATTTTGTTAAACTGTATTTTATTTTTTGAAACCATTTTAAAATAGTTTTTCTAGTTAACACCAAAAACACTGAAAAAAATACATCACTCAACCAATAGCTTATTCCTGTCATTATGTTATTATTTAAAAGGTAGCATAGCCAATGTTTACCTTTGAATCTCACCTTTTTTTTTGCCATCTTTACACATTTTATTCTACACGTTACCCACATGATATTGCAGTATGAGCTACTGGCAGAAACTAAAGCAAAGGAAAAATCTGGCACCTTAAGATATCCTTTGCCTTCCAGAAATCTGCCAGATGTTTGTTTGCATATGTCAGAAATAGCTTCATAAAGCCACAGCTTGGTTGCAGCAAGAAAAATTTTCACAAGAGTAGCATGCAAAAATTTTAACATTTTCTGTGTTTTTATATTAAATTTTGCTAGCAGTGCTTGACACACCTGACATAACTTTTCTTCTAGGTTTCTTTGATTTTTAATATTTCTGAATAAAGTTCCTTGATATTAGGCTGTCAGTTTGGGGGACATGTGAATGTGTTTATTAGTACTTGGTTCTGAATGAAAGTAAACTACAACTTTACAGTATAAAACAAAAATATATTCTTTATCTGTGTGTTTATTAAAGTCCACTAAAAATGTCCTAATGACAGTACTGTTGATTTTACTCCACATTATAGCCTTTTATTGAGAGGTGGTGGAGGCCCCATCCCTAGAGTCATTCATGGGGCTCTGAGCAACCTGCCCTAGGTAGGTTCTTCCACATGTAGGGAGGTTGGACCAGATGACCTCTAGAGGTCCCTTCCAGCATAAAACATTCTAAAAATACTGTAGTAAGTGGTAGTGGGAATTAAAATGTGTTTAGTCAAGTAAAGGGAGTGCCTAAACTTTTTTTCTGGGAGGAAAAGGGCCTTACATGGGAAAAAAATCTGATATTTGTAATAATAGACTGTTTAATTATTAAGCAGTGGAGGTGTTTGCATAATACCTAATCTTGTATAGTTGAAGATCAGTGTGAATTTCATAAAAGAACATGTCTTTTGACAGCTCTAGAGGCATAGAAGTTTTGTGCTTCTGTACTCGTTTTGCTCTCTCAAAAACTGGCTGTTGACAAAGCTATTCCCAAAACTGTGTTCATGCCACCTGACATTTTAGAGACAGATAAACATATATACAGTAAATGAAAATTAGCTTTTTTTTAATTGACCATAATTGAAATTAAGGAGCAGAAGTCAGCCGTGTTCTAAATTAGCTAGGTCATGGGCATAATAGAATTGGTCCATTAGCCTTCAAAGCAACATTAAATAAACTAGACCAGAACCTTAACAACGTGACTAGATTGAAAATAGTATATACATTCTTCGTACATGCTATGAGATATATTTGAACTCATTATTATAGTGCATTATGTACTTTTAACTGTTCTAGATACAGCTATGACTTGGCTAAGTTGCATTTTGGTTTCTGTTTGGTATTATTTTCCTGAAGTTACCCTTTTTTTGTTATCTACTTGTGCTTTGTTTAGTTGATACTGGGTGGGAGGATTGGAACTGTCTTCCTTTTTACAAAGAGTTTGTATGGCAAATACAGTTTTCCATATTCTGGTTCATATATTGTATTCAAATATAGATTACTGCATATTTCTAATAACTTGTTCAACTACTGTGGATGCAGTACATGGGATTCTACTAACGAGATACATTGCTTATATTCAGACTAGTAATGCGATGATCTTTCAGTTTAAATAAAAGAGATCTTTTAAAGTATGTGAGTTTCTAGATTTTTTTCCTATGGTGCGTTGCTTTTTACTTTATCAAACCACCCATAGGTGGTTTGGATTGATAAATGTTTTACGGTGACAATTTTTCTACTAACAAAAATTTAAAAGGAGATTTTTTAAAAAAAAAAAGTCTAAATTCTCAAGTGTTTTTACAGAAGTGTTTCAGTAATCCTGTTTTCTGTTATCTTGGCAGATGTTGACAGGGAAGAAGCAGGGTCGTCTTCTCTCCATAGTGGAACAACTCAACCAACATCATCATCATCTACATGTGAAGCTAACAACATACCAACTAGTAACTACACTGGCATACATATACCACCAGGTGCCCATGCACCAGCCAACACTCCAGCTGAAGTACCTCATAACACAGGTATGCCTGAATCCCACTGAAAGAAATTTATGCTTTTTCTGAGACATGAATTCTAGCCCTCCTTCCATTACATAGAAAGTAAGACAGTGTAGGTGTTCTATGGCAGAAGCAGCTTCATAGATTTATGAATCAGCATTGTAAAAATGTCATCGGAAATATTTTTTATGTTTTTATGGTTTTTGAAACCATAATTCGTATTTTGGAGTACTTTGCCAGAGGAGATATATGGACTGAAAAAGTGGGTGCTGCTGCAGACAGAATGGTTTATGTGTGTCTAGAATCATGCATTGCAACATCTATACTGTAAAGCAGTATTTGAATCTTTCACTTGATAAATTATATTATTCATTTCATGTTTAGCTCTCTCTGTGCAGATAAATTGCTGTTCATGCGGGAACATACCCAACGTAATGTTGAAACTGTTACAACAACACTAACATTCATGCCTGATGTACCATTCATACTTTTCTTCTATTTGATTTATGCTTCTTTTCCCATGCAAGCACACTTTAATATGATTGACCTCAAACAATATTATGAATGGAAATTTTGTCCCTACTGCTAAACATATTAGCTCCTATGTCCTTGTTCTTATTCTGTGTCATTTTTGGACCAAAACCAAAGTCTTAAAAATCCAAGGTTCTTCCCAATTGCTGTATTTTAAAAAAAAAAAAAAATTATTAAATTATTTGTGAATACAACTTTTTCACCTCATGTTACCTTTTTATTACAATGTTTAATAAGAATTAAAAAATTAAAAGCTCTTGATTATAATCCTGATGATCATTTGATTGTTCAGATACATTTTTGTATTATAGTACATATGTTTTAGCCCCTCCGTTTCTTTAGCTTCCTCATTTTAAAAATGCTTCACCTTATGGAAAGTTCAGGATGCTCTTTTTTCAGCTTTATCAAAGGGAAATCCTTCAGATAGGTGGGGTTTTGTAGATCTGGGAGGGGGAGAGTGTTGGTTTTTTTACACTCAGCCTAGGTTAATGTTTAGCTCTTTGATTTTACCAGAGTTAAAAAATTATGGAATATGTACCTTGTTGAGATACATTGATTCTATTAGTTTTAATGTCATGAGCCATTCCATGAAATAACAGTTAATTTAGAAAAGTGATTATACCATCTTCTTACATACCAGATGTTGTAGAAATAACTTAATGTTAGTCTGGTATGTTCTGGACATACTGCAAAAATACAGTTTTTGATCAGTCCAAATGAGAGTGGCTAAAATGTAAACACAGACACAAGAATGCTGCACAGCATGAAGTGCTGTTTCTTCTAGTATAACAATTCCCTTTCAAATCTATCTAGCTTTTTTTTTATTCTCAATTGTTTTTGAAGGAATTAGGAAGGTGATAGTTAGCAAGTGTGAGATGGCAGGCATGGGGCTTTAAAAATTGAATAATGGAGACTCTGATGTTAAAAGGCAGAAGTTAGACTTCAAATAAAAAAGCTTAATCCTAGTCTTATTTAGCAGATTTTCCTCAATGCTTTAGGTTAACCACGGTCTTTTATGGACTAGTATTGTTTTGGCTTTTTTTAATACTTGAATTTAAACTTCTGTGGAATACTGATAATATGAACAACAGCCTGTAAATTCTTCTGTATTATTTTCTAAAACGTTCATAGTCTGAAGTAAGGTTATTAAAATTATTTGTTACAAACTTTCAGAATTGGGAAGCTATTGGGAAGCTAGGTTTTTCTACTTCTTATTTTGTATGCTTATTTCTAAAGTCTATAAATAAAAATAATCCCAGTCCATTTTTTTTTCATTCACTTGCAGGAGTGACAAGTAGCACCATTCAACCTGCTCCTCAGAATATTCCTCTAGTCGATCCTTCCCTTTACAGTGCTCAGTCTGCAGGTAAGGTGGTGGCACTTACATTGTCTGCACATGGATGTGCTGTGTCCTGTGTATCTCCCCTGCACTGAAGGAAGAATTTTGAGAAATACCATCATCATTACATGAACACTACTAATTCAGAAATTTTAAAAAGAAAGGACATCATCTAAACATAGTGTTGATAAGAGTTTAATAGTTTCTGAAAGTTTTGCTACAGTGTATGATTAGTGTTGTCTGACTTCTTTGAACCGGTGAGCTAGCATTATGCTAGGCTTTCTGTTATTTATGTTGTCTCTCGGATGAGGTTCTGATATACATAGCAAAGCCTGTATTCCCGACGGCCTTGCTAAATTACAGTTTTGGTACTTAATATGCGTTCCCTTTACTTAAAATTTCTTTTACAGGGTCAGTACCTAAGTTAATTATTAATTTTGTTAAATAATCACAACATTGCAGTGGTGGTTTTTGTTCCAGCATAATTGCTATGTGTGCTTGTTGATTAAAAGTAGTACTTGTGTAAATGAAATAATTTATAAGGTACTAGTAATGATGCCATTTTGATCTACCATTTAATCAAGACTTTTATCTTATAAAGTACCATTTGTCTTTGATGTTAAAATCACTGATAACCTTTATTACATGGATTTTATGTCTGCTTGCATATATCATGCTTTGAAGTGCACACATAAATGCTATCCTTTAGGAAACCATGGCCTGTGAGAGAGTAGTGGCTGACAGTAAAGGTGGAGTCATACTAGATTCTAATGTGAACACTGATGTGCATTTGGACAAATTCTTAACTGGTTTCTAAGACTTTTTCTGTCCATGGAATAGAGACAGTAAGAAGATTAGTTGCATCTGTTTGTAATATCAGATTTTTTCTTGGCAATGTAACATGGATGTTGAGTGAGGAGGAGGTCTAGAAGTTGTGGTATGAAATCTGTTCACATTCTGCACTACAGTTTATCCTCACCAGGGAAAAGCTGATAGTATACGTAATTGTTATTTAAGTTCCAGTAATATATACAGACAGATGTTGTCTGTTATGACTACAGAGTTTAGATATTCTTGTTTATTGTAGCTTACAAATATTTAGTTAGATATTTTAGTTTATTATGTTGTTGAGAAAGGTGTCTATGGTAAAATACCAGCTTTACTGAAAAAAAACCTAATTTTTGATTCAATGGAATGCTATAATGGGAATTCAGCATTTAGCTTGATTTTAGTCTGCTGTCATAAGAATAGATAAGGATGTGTCAATCTTAATACATGAGGAAGTCATTTTTGTAGCAGATGTCTTAAAAAGATAAAAATAAAAAAATTTACCACTGATAGAGACACATTAACCTTTAGTGTTCTCTTGAACAAAACGCAGATCCTACTGTTTGTCTGGCATATTACTCTGAAGTCTCATTGTTTTGAAAACAATACCTCAGACCTGTAGCTGAGCCATTTATACTTGGTAATAGCTTTGGAGGCTGTTGGAGGGGTTTCAGTAGCTCCATCATTCTGCCTTATTTGTCAGCAAAGCTTTCGTATTTAACCAGCTTATTGTGATCCACTAGACAATCGTTCTAATAGGTTTTTGGATAACCTGAAAATTTTAGTCATGTTGTTTCTTGGTTTGAATATTTAATTCTAGTTGTCAAAAAATGTCATAACTGATTTAAACTTTAATTCTTCAATGAGTATTCAAAGTTTGATTATTCAATATCTGGGTAGTATCAGTGCATTACTCCCGCTAGCCACTTACCTGTGATAACCTGATTTAATAAGTAAATAAATAAAAATAAAAAGGATTGAGTGCAATAATATACCCTGTTTGTGAGAGTGCATAATAACTACTATCATGTAATTAAGTAATTAAGACCCTTGCTAAGCACAGTGATGAATCTCTAACTTGGTCTAACTTGCATGCCTGCATTCCTCTGCACATCTGTTGCCACTACAAGTTTGGGTCTTGTAACAACTGAACATATTACATTCTTATGAGAGTATTTTGCAGAAGTATCACCAAAAAGGTGATACAGCTCGTCCAAATCCTCAGTTCTGAAAGCGTAGAAAACACACTATCAGTTGTGCAGGAGTTTGAGAGGGCAGAAGTGATATGCCAATGACCAGAGACAGTTTGGTTGGCATTTATGTAGATAACATTGAGAGCAGTGGAAAGTGTTTGCCCTTGCCTGTCACCATCCTGTGTATTCCTGATCATTACCCAACGCATCCTCCCTTCAGCTATAGGTGTCAAGAGTAGGGGCAGATGTTATTCCTCTCCTAATGCTGCTGAGGAATCCTTTCTATGCCAACAGTACCATGTTCTATAGTTGCCTTGTAACAGTAAGTAGAGTTAGAAATACCTCTATCTCACAAACAGATGTACTAACTGTGGGACTCAGGAGCCCTCCCCAGCTCCTGAGTTGCAGTATATATATTCGGGCTAGGTCTTGTCTGTTTGTTGAGGTTAAGCTTTGGTATGCACCATCCCTGCGGACCTGAAGTTTCCTTTGGACAGGAAAGAGGGATCCAGTAGATCCACAGAGCTAGCACAGTGGAAAGTACACTTGCTCCACGATTTAGACATGATGTCTGTATCTATATTAATAAATTAAACATGCCTGTAAATATTTGACACTGAGAACAACTGGCACAGAACCACTCACTATTAAACTTTTAAACCTTCTAAACAAGATAGTCTGTGAAGGCTGCCAGTATTGAATGGTCTCTGGCCTGCCCTGACCACAAGTCATACACAGGAATTGTTTGAGAAGGTGCTAGTTTGCATGGGCCAGAACCATACTGGAGTCCGTTCCAGCAGTTTGACAGTGTAGACAGTCAAGTTTGAGTACTGAGACACATTCCCTGGCACTGTTGAATGTACTAGTATAGACATAGCCAAACAGGATATTCCACATATTCCTGCAAGACTCTTTCTGGTAGTAAGATCAAATGTATATTTTAAAAGTAAATTATATATTTTCTTTCCTTCACATAACATGGAGAAGCAATTTGATTAATGCTATGATGGCAAAGAAACTTCTGATGGAAGAGAGTGGAATGTTTTATCAGAAGAAAAATAAGTTAAAATAACAGTATTCCTTTTATTTTAGTCAGCAAGAATCCTTCAATAATTGTCCTGTCCTGTGGGAACAAGCTTCAGAGTTTAACATTGATTTTTGAAGATGTCAAAACTTATGCAATTAAGATTGGCAATGTCTCTGAGAACAGAATATAAAGATACACAGCAACTTTGTGTAATGTGTGTGTAAACACAGTAAAGGGGAAGGATCACCTTGCTCCACCTGCTGGCAATACTCCTCCTAATGCAGCCTGGGCTGCCATTATCCTTTGCCGCAAGGGGAGATTGTTGGCTCGTGGACAAATTGGTGTCCTTCACGGCCGTTTCTGCAAAGCTTCTTTCCTCTTCACCAAAGCTGCTTAACCCTTAGAATATGTAAATGACTGTCAGTTACTAACTTCTGTGGTTACACCTTTGATGTAAGTACAGATGATATAGTTAAGTTTCACATTCTTTTGAAAACCTGGGAACACAGAGCTGCTTTATTTCTATTCTGCTTATCCATTGTGAGGTGCTGACTTCAATAGGAGCAGAGGCCACTGAGCACATCAAAAGATCAACACCCTTACTGTGTAAACTTTGGTTTATAAATCTAAAATGGTTAACTTTTTTCCTTTCAAGTTATGTCATAATAGCATCTGAAGTAGATTTCATAATAAATAAGGCTTTATGCCAGCAAAACATTAATAGAACTCATACTGCAAAAATAAGATTAGACTGGTGAATTTAGGCTTCCTTCCAATAAATTAGTTGAATACTGGACTGATGCCTTGGCCAGTTTTTAAAGAATGATTTTATAGTTTCTTTTGGCATCATAGCTTAAAGCCACTTTGAGGGAAACGTGGTCATTTAATTTCTTAAAGATGTTCAGTAAAGTGGTCACAGATTGACCCCAGCTGCTTTTAGTCTGTGATTATATTTAGGTTACAGAATAGCTGAAGTGTATGCCTGTGTTTATGCACTCCCTCACATGTGTTTACTCATGTGTATGTATTTTAAGAGATTTAATGTGGCTTCACTTATTCAGCAGTAAACTAACATACACTGCAATGATAATGTGCCCACCAGGTTGTCATGTGCCTCAATAGCCAAGTTATTTTGTGGTTGTATTTGTTTATTTATTAAAGGGAAAACAAGTAGACTTCTTAGAGTATATTTTAAAAATGGATAAAATTAATCTTAAGAGCACTTACCTTTTGGCTTTTTAGTGGGATAGGGTTGTTTGGAAAACCAGCACACCAGTCAAATTTTTAATATTCCCACGTTTTCTGTTTTGTTTGTTCAAAAGCTGTTTTTAAGTAATAAGATTGGGGAAAGGAAAAACAAATATAATAGACATTTTCTGATAAGAACTGAAATTCTTTAGTAAAAATTCTCACTGTATTGCTAACAACAGTTCTATTTTGAAAGAACTAGATCCAGCTAACTGAAATTGTATCATAAAAAATGGTTTTAAGTATATTCATGTCCTTGCGTGATATTAAAAAACTATACTTAGAGAGCTCAATCTTTATTTAACTATGTTTTATATAAAATCTATGTTGCATTTTAAAATGCATTTTTTCTTAACCTGTGAAATCTGTTGATGTTTTACCAAATGTTGTATGAGAAACCTATTACATAAATACATAATTCTTTTGTATTGCCTATAATTATTTATTCATGTCCATAGAAATCAGTCTTTTACAAGTTAAATTGCTCTGAAAGAACATGATCAAAAATTTTATAATTTATCCATAGGTTATTCAAGTGGCATGAGTTTTGCTTTAAAACTCCTAGTGAACTGTGGAAGGAGGGACAGTAACATAACTGTGCTTTATTTTATACACACATCAGTGAAGGTGTTCATATACTAAAACTTCTGTCAGTGAGGGCAGGCATAACTCCCTACTGTGCTTTCTAGAAGACTAAATGCATGTATTTGAGCTTTACAGAATTCCCAGTGTTTTAACTTATGTCAAGAAAATAACAGTAAATTGGTTTATACTATATTATGAGAATACATTTTGCCAATGTACTCCAGTATTACAAAAATGGGCATATTTAATGGGATCAATCTTCTTTTCAATCATCTTACATAAAATTGGAAACACAAACATTACTTGGATAAAACAGAAATACAAAATCTGCAAAAATGTGCCAGTGAGAAATGCTACTACATTTTGAAAAGATAATCCATTTGAGAAGGAACAGTTTCTGACTGTGTTATACCTGAAGAAGAGAGCAAAGTAATTACACAGAATCACAGAATGTTCAGGGTTGGAAGGGACCTAGAAAGATCATCTAGTCCAACCCCCCTGCCAGAGCAGCATCACCTACATCAATTATACTGTAAACACAAAAAAACCTCCACTGTCCCTGTTTCATGCAAGTTGTAATACGACTACAGCCAACTTATTGTCCTTAAAAAGCTCTCCTTTTCTGCCTTAGATGAAGAACAGATCTTTCTCAAAGGTATTGACTTACTTTTGAAAGGTACTTGGTCATACAAATACCAGCGTTTAGAAAGGTCCTCTTATATTTTTCAAATGCCAGTGGCAAAGAAGTTAAACATTACATGAATGGAAAGAAAGGTGAAGAGAAGAAACACCATAGCTCGGTCTTTGTAATATTACCAGACATATTAGTCTGGTTTTCATAATATTAACACAAATAGAAGTGAAACACAGAAATCGTTTGAAAGGAAGCCTTAGTCAGATTTCCCTTACAGTAACTTTGTAATACTTATGTTTTCTGCAGGGGAAGTCCGTTTGACTCCAGAGGACTTTGCAAGAGCTCAGAAATACTGCAAATATGCTGGCAGTGCTTTGCAATATGAAGATGTGA
Organism: Megaceryle torquata; assembly: GCA_024611175.1. Lineage (NCBI taxonomy): Eukaryota > Metazoa > Chordata > Aves > Coraciiformes > Cerylidae > Megaceryle > Megaceryle torquata. The sequence continues at coordinate 7,828 of JANIJG010013419.1, read as the reverse complement.
GCACTGCTGTGCAGAATCTCCAGAAGGCACTCAAGTTACTGATTACTGGCAGAGAATGAAGCCTTTATCCAACAGAATCATGTCATTTGCCTAAAGAACTAACAACTTATTACTGTACCTGCTAGGGCAGCAGAGTTATACAGAAGTTCTCAATCCCATCATCTATGACAACGAAATCACTGTTTCAGTGTCAGATTAGCAATTGATGGTACATTAGGAATCTCTGTTTTCACTTTACAAACAATGGAGCGAGAAAGTTCTGAATGCAGTGTCTTCATACAATAAAATACTGAACAAAGTACTGTAAACACTGCTCAAGAGTTAGATTTCGTCTTGCAATATTTAGATGATTGGAATGAGAAAATTCCAGATTGGTTAGAAATAAGCATAAGAATGTTCTGTTACAATTCTTACTCTGATATTATGAATTTATTTAATAAGTATAATAGCTTTAAAATGATGACTAAGATTAGCGCTTTCCTCCTGAAATGAAGGTGTGTGAGAAAGCTGGGAGACCCATAATGGGAAGGACTTTTTTCTATACATAAATTATTTGGGTATTATTTGAGACATAAGTCAAAGCTGAGGGAAACTTGATGACGTTTGTATTTTCTTGAGGACGTTTGTATTTTAAAACATGCTGGAAAAAACATCTCTTGATACTTCAGAGGGAGTCACTTTGATGGTATTCCAACCCAGTGCCCCACAACTGTACAGACTGCTACATGCATTCTTGATTATTGGTTCTTGCTCCTTTTTACAATTTTGGATATGTAAGTGTAATTAAGAGAAAGTACTAATATTTACCAGAGATGATCCTGAAACTGGAGGCAGAGATACTAAAAGCCACGAACTTTTAGGGAACTTTACTACATAGCTGTTCCATCTTTGTAAGAGGCTGAAAAAAAAAGGCTGGTCTTCAGCCATTAAAGCAGTATAGGTTCATCTCTGGTATTAGTGTCACTGAGCTTTGTAATTCCAGCTAATATTCTTCCTGTCTGCTTTGTTGTGGAGACTTTTTGAACTTGGGATTTAATTAAAATATCTTGGAAACTGAATTTTGAGTCTTTATGAGGTCTGCCCGTGCAATTATAGAGCTCTTGATTGTTAAAAATCCATCCATGCTATTTAAAAAAAAGAATAAGTAGTCTTTTAACTGGCGTGACATAATAATTCAGTACACCATAAAGCATGTCTGATTTATGTAATAATGTTAATGACATATCTTATCTGTCTTTTTTTCCAAGCTGCTAGATCAAATCCATGTGCTCTTTATAGCTGTGCTGTTTTGCAATGACTAAAATAAGTCTGTTATTCAAAGCAAAAATGATGAGGAAAAGAAAATCAAACATAAGCACACATTGAGGTCTAGCTGGTTGAATCATAGAATCATAGTATGGTTTGGGTTGGAAGGGACCTTAAAGTTCATCTAGTTCCAAACCCCACCCCAGGGCCCCGTCGTAGACAGGGCCACCTCCCACTAGATCAGGTGAAAGATCACTAGATCACGCTGAAAGCCTTGTCCAACCTGATCTTCAACACGTCCAGTGATCCACAACTTCCCTAGGCAACCTGTGCTGTTGTCTCACCACCCTCATAGTGAAGAACTTTTTCCTAATTTCTAATCTAAATCTACACTCTTCAGTTGTGAAGCCATTACCCCTTGTCCTGTAACTATAAGCCCTTGTAAAATGTCCCTCCCCAGAGGCTGCAATAACGTCTCCCCAGAGCCTTCTCTAGGCCAAATAACCCCAGGTCTCTCAGCCTGTCCTTGTAGGAAGATGATCATCTTCATGGCCCTCCACTGAATCTGCTCCAACAGGTCCATGTCCTTCTTGTCTTGGGTGCTCTGGAGCTGGATGTAGTTCTCCAGGTGGAGTCTCACAAGAGCAGAATACAGGGGAATAATCACCTCCCTTGACCTGCTGTCCATGCTTTTTTTGATGCAGCTTTTTGAGGAAATATCCTTTTAAGACTGTAGAGTCTTTGACAGCAGGTTTGAAAAGAGTAGTACGAAACTTGTAAATGTATGCTTAAGTAGTTTAATTAACTGAGTTTTAATAGATAAAACATCTGGTATTGTTTGTGTTGCTTTCTGATATGGGATAGCATGCTAATCTGGACAGGGATTTGGATTAGATTTTAATTGTTTGGGGAAGTTTAGAATTAATCAGTCTGAAATGTTTTTGACAGTAATACTCTACAGAACTGGGCAGTAAGCCTGTGTTTTGTACAGTGCTTCATGAAAGATAGATCACTCACTCTGGTGTCAAAATGAATTGCTGTAAGTTATTCCATGTATATAACTGTGATGTTAGTTATGCTGTGATTGGAAAAGCTGCTTTTCAGTTGAAAGAAGGATGCAGAACATTAATCCATGTAGAAATATATATATAATTTATTGCTATAAAAAAATAAGTTGCTTTCACTTGGGGATCATACCTCTATTTACTAATACCATCTTCAGTCCCCAGTACTTGAAGAAGGAAAGTAAATTTTCCTGTTTCTATTTATAAAATAAATAAAATAACTTCAGGGCTTTTGTATTACATGGAAAAACAAGCAAGCTATGATGTAATGCTCTATTAATTTGAGGCTTTTCAATTAAAATTGAAATTTTTTTGATGGTGGAATGATATGAAATGGAAGTACATAATGAAGAAGGTTACAAACAAAAATGTAAGTATTTCTTAAAGTTAAGAAAAGATTGTCCGTTGGGCATGATTATGTTGATTGTCTGGGTTCCTCTAAGAAACAAAGGACTCATCAGTGAAGCAGTCACAAGCAATGGAAAAGATGTAAGCAACTTTTTTGAGTGCTGAGTTAAAAATGTGTAACCTTCTGCCTAGGAAGAAATTAAAAGAAATGCCTCTGAGGGGAATGAGGGTGAAAATGGCAATACAAAAGTTTAAGAATTTCATAGAGAAGCTATCAGGATGCTTTTTCTAAAAATAAATTAGTATTTAGAAGATTTTATCATAAAATTCTCACGAATGCTGTAAAACTAAACATATCCTAATACTGACCTTCAGACCACAATACTTGAATTAGCATACTGAGTTTTATATTGCATGCAGTTATTTGAGAAGTTTTGTAACAGCCCATCAGACCATGTTTGAAGCCGCATCTTTAAGCTGCTAACATTTGATGCAATAGACTCATGACTATTTGTCATCCAAAGTGATGCCTAAAGTAAATTATAGCAAAACATTTCCATTCCATTCAGTATATCCTCTGGGACAGTTTTAAATGTCGCAGATAGCCCAAAAGTACAAACCAGTGTTGAAAAATAGTTCAAAAAGTGTACATACTTGAAAATGTCAGGAGAATGTAGGTAGATAGCCTGTAATTACTCGAAAATGGAATTCGCAGTAGGCACTGGAATTTATGACCCCATTGTTAAATATTATGCGAGCTTTAAGTGTTGACTGATGCATTTTACAGCTGCTCTGAATGATAAAGTGTCAACCCATAGCTGCTATTAAACCGATTCCCAACACGTATGAGTACAGTATTAAATAAAGGATAGTGCCCTTTCTGTTGCATGTTACAGTTGACCACTCTCTCTTCTTCAGTATGATTGCCACCTACTTGCTTGTTGGAGTTTCTTCTTTGAATTATGAGTTCTCAGTCTTGCATAAGAAAGGGGAAAGAAGCGTTTTCTGTCAGATATTCCATGTTCAGTTTTGCTACTTATGTAATTTTAGTAAATGTGTTTAATGTTACTTAAAAGGCTTTTGGTATTGTTTAAATGTTTTTGCAGTACTTTATATTTTCATCTTTCTGCAGCCAAAGTTCTTCAGGGTTCCTACAGAAGTCTTTAAAATGTGTCTTGCGGAGCTGGACGTTGTATATGAAATGGTGGAGATCTTTCCAAATGTGTACTGATTGGATTTAGTAATACTGGAGATGTTCTTTTCAAATTGTTGACATCAGTTCAGGTGGAGTTTTGTCATGATGGTCTTTTTAAGTGAAGTTGCAGAAGCACAGACTTACTAAGTATGGTCATATTCCAGATTGGGATTTTAATTGTAGTATTTGATGCTATATAATACCTACAAGAGAAACTTACTGTCTGAAGTAGAATTGGAGGAGGGTGGTGGTGTGCAGACGTGTCTGTGCAGTTATAATATAATGCATTTGAATTCAATAGTGGGCTATAAGAATGCCTTCCAAAGCCAGTAATTAGTACTTTGTTTACAAGTACTGGGAAAGTGTCAGATAAAAATGTATAGATACTGCTGACAAATGTTGTTCTTGATGCTAAACTTTATAAATGTGGCAGTATAGTGCAAAAAATCAGTTTTTATTTTTGCAGTATTCCAAATGAATGGCCTTTGATTTTCTCCTTTTTTCTCCCAAAGCCTGGGAAAAATATAAGTTATAGCACAGAATAAACTTAACCTAGTAGAGGAAGTGATAGCGGAGACTAATCTAGCTCTAAAAGGGAAGGGGAAAAAAATTACAAGTTGATAGCATTCTGAAAATGGAAAGGAGGAGACCTTCTCATCCTTAGAACCTTTGCACTTACTAAATATGTCACATTTATTAAATAAATAAAAGTAATCTGATGTGGCCCTTTAGGAAAACTTAGAAGACTGCCTAAATAACTGTGTGGTATCTGCAAAGAACTACAGAGATCTGTGTTTGTCCTTAAAATGCTATCCTGATTTTCTGCTTTCCATCCTGTTTTGATCTGTCTCCCCTTTCTCACTGACTGTATTTATTCTGCGGTGTTCCCATAGCTGAAGGGGAGTTTCTTGTGGTTGAATGCAGTGCTAAGTATGAGTGATAGCCCACATGTTTAGACGTTCTTGGGTTATTTAGGAAGATTAACAGGTCTGGGTTTTGCCTGGTATGTGCTATGGAGAAAAATGTAGTGATTATCCTTCCTTCTTGAACTTCAGAGGCTCTTTGGCAGCAGTATGACTATATTATTTAAAGGAAGGGTATGTGGAAATGAAGTTTACTCAGAGCCCAACAAACTGGCTTTAGGAGGGAGTTTGGAAACATCCAGCTAAGCAGTTGGTAAAATTGTCAACTTTTCTTTGCCTCAGTTAACCCATCTGTAAAATGGGCTTATTTAGATTTACTACTTCTTAACATAGTCAGGAGTTCTGTAATCCTGACAAGTAATGACAAGGCAAGGGTTGATTATGGTAACAAGTTCCTAAAATAAACAGAGTTTCTGGGAGAGGCAGAGAAGGCATCAATATGTAATGAGAAGATGTAGAATGAGAACAGAAGAAGCGGGGGAAAAAAATTGATAGGATAATTTGGGGCAGGAATGAAGAGATCTGAGATACAGAGACAATGTAGTTTTAAGTCATGGGCAGCAATTTATATATAGTAGTAATATTTAATACAAATCTTAAAATGTTGGATTTATCAGGGGACCAACATAGCCTCCATTCTATAACACTGAAATAAGTATAACTCCAGTAGTAAGAACTTCAATGGATCTGTAAGTTCAGAGTTAGTATTTTACAGCAGAACAGCAAATAAAGCAATTGTATTAAAAAATAAATGAATAAATAAAAAGAAGTAGTCAATTTCAGACCTGTTAGTTTAACAGGATTAAGAAAAAGATTACTTAAGATTTTGTACAAAAGACTTGAAGTTCAGAAGTGGATATGAGAGCTCATAGTATGCTTTCTCCTAGCCCCTTCATTCTCCCCTCACCACAGGTGGTTTGGGAAAGTGAATATGGTTAATTTAATTTACTTAAAATGAAGTAATGCTTGACATAAGGCTCTGTAAATACTTATGTGGAAATAGATTAACACGAGAATTGAAAGATGGATTAAAGCTGGTGGAAAAAGAGATTGCAGTAAATTCTGAATTATTTTCAGTTTGGAAATGGAGAGAGATCAGCCTAGGAACACATCCTGATTCATGTATCGGTGACTTAGCTTGACGTCACTATCTAAGCCACGTGTACTTTGTGGATGACATGAAGCTGGGATGTGTTGCAGAGAACTGGGAAAAATCAGTGACTTTGAAGGACTTGAATGGAGGGAAACTGAAAACACAGAATACAAAGTCACTTGGGTTATAACAAGTATTTTAAAATAAAAGTGAAGATACTGGAAGATGAAGTAATTCTGATCAACCTCCCCTACTTCAGGAGACCAAAGCAAATTTAAAATGCATTTGATCTGATTGTTTCAGTACAGAGAGTAAGTACAGTGTCATTCACAATACTGAGTTTGATTTTGATCATTGTTGAAAGTTACTTACTAGACAGGGATGCAAAGAAGGGCTACTGAGATGATGAAAATCTTATTTATTGAAAAAAGATCATGTAGTTACAGAATGGCTTTATTGAGGCATTATGAAAAAACTTTTTTTTTTAAGACATCTTGATAAATTTATGGATTGAATTGCGAGACTGAAATGGTTCTAGACTTAAAATTTCAGTTTGTCAGACTGAGCTTTTGGGAAGGTTTTTTTTTTTTTGCTTCCGCACAACGAGTAATGGTCCATCTCCCAGAATACCTGGAAATGTTACTGCAAATAAAGATATTGCAGGACTTGAGATACTGTGGTGACCTGATTTCTCCCAGTGACTTCCAGTGACACATCACTTGCCTCTATTAGATCTAATGTTTGTTATGATGTATCGTAAGCATTTTGTGAATAACAGTAAGCGTGGAGCGAAATGAGGAGATTTTTATGCATTGTATGAATACAATAATACTTAGTGTATGTTTACTTGTGACTGGTAGAGTAGCCACAGTCTGCATGTGTCTGAATGCAGACACTTTTAAATTTGCAATATAAAAAGCTTATCAGATATTTAGATTTATAGCATACTGTCAAGATATGGCACTGCTCAAAATAAAGGCCATATCTCTTGGTGTGAATATAGCTTTGCAGGAACTAGCCCATACTGAAATCCCTGGAAGCTGTTATAAAAAAACCAGCAAATATTTCTTTAATGCTGAAGGTAGTCAAGTGTATCAGCTCAGTCTTGGGAAAAATACTTTATTCAGTGAAGATTTTAAATCTGTATTTGTAAAACGGGCATGCAGGTACTCATGACTGCACTTCAGCTCAGCAGCCCTTTGATAATAGAAGCTTTACACACATCTAGCCTTTATCCTACACTTACTTGCCTGAGTAACTTCACTCATGTGAATGGTCTTACTGAGGCAGTAAGAGTACTCACGTATACAAGTGTTTGCTGTGTTCAGGTAGAAAGCTTTGCTTGTTCAGTAAAATACAGCTAGAACAATGGCAATGGCTTTAATGGGTCCATTGGTATGCTGCTAGTCCTCCAGTGTGGGGGTTCTCATCTAATAATCTGTTTACGAACAGATTTTGAGACAGGAGTCTTGACTTTTTTCCTTTTGTGTTTTTTGTTGGGAAATGCTGATGTTTTATTTGTATTTGATTAAAAAAAAAATCTTGATCCTAATTGCACTAAACATACAGAAAAGGACAGTACTCCTTTGAAGGCTCTATCAGTATATTTTATGGCACAGATACATCTAAACACAGCTCCTATTAGCTAAGAAATCCTTTTTTCTCAGTGACACCTGCAGGAACATGCACAAGCCCCACAGTATAGGCCCTGCCATGTGTAATGAAGGTGGTCATGAAAGAGGGCAACTTCTGTTCTTAGTCACTTTCAACCATCTACCTAAATGAGAACATACAGTTATCTTTCAAAGAGAACATCGTGAACAGCATTGAAGCTTTCTTCCCTTTACAACACACCATTAGATGATATATTTCTCCCACAGACTCTTCAGAAGACTTAGCTGTCAGGGTTTAGGGTCAGGGCAGCCCCTTAGACCTATAACAGACACTCTGTTAACCCCCC
>JANIJG010013418.1:27754-68803 GCA_024611175.1 Megaceryle torquata | reverse complement strand
CAAAAACCCAAAAAAAAACCAAAACCCCAAACTTTTAAAGTCTGGAGGTTTTATTTTTCATTGATGGAATCAAATCAATCAAAGGCAAACCTACTTAGATCAAAGCCTTCATTCAGGGAAGTCCCCTAAGTCCTCTACTGGCTCCAGTCAGCGTTAGTACAATGTTTCTTTTCCCCCAGTAGCAGCATTTAACACCTGCATCTTTCAAATATTATGTAAGATGTTGCATCCCTCTTTCTTGGGATGTTAATGATACCCTTTGTGTGGATTGACTGTTTGGTACCTGGAGAGCCCCAAGTTCATTGCATCCAGACTAAAGGGCAACTATACAGTATGCTGGGATGTATAAAGAACTGAATTTTTTGGCGTGTGCTTTTAACTGGGGACACAAATCACCAAGCGGTCGAGGGGTCTGTTTGTCCAGAGGTTGCTGCCAAGTTTGAGGTATAATTTAAGAGGTCTTCATTTTCTCTTTTGCCTACAGACTCCCCTTCACCTGGCAGTGATCACTGATCAGCCTGAAATTGCTGAGCACCTTCTGAAGGCTGGATGCGACCTGGAAATCAGGGACTTCCGAGGAAATACCCCTCTGCACATTGCCTGCCAGCAGGGCTCCCTCAGGAGCGTCAGTGTCCTCACACAGTACTGCCAGCCGCACCACCTCCTCGCTGTCCTGCAGGCAACCAACTACAATGGTACAGACATGCTGCTGTATATCAATGTTGGTGTGCTATACTGAGAGTAGAGTTGATGTCCCATATAGCTCAAAGACCCCCAGAGAGGTGGAGAAGGATCGTTATGCCCATTTGAGAGTTGAGCCCAAAGCACACAGTGGTGTCTGATTTCTGTAAAATATCAGTGTCTCGTAGGCCTCCTCACTATTGGATTACTGGCTCTCATTGACTTTGATTTTTGGAATTTTAGAGAGCAGTTTTGCAGTGCTCCTCTTCTCCTGGTTACAGTAATTTGCAGTCAAACATGGGAATAAAGCCTCAAAGAAATCTTTGCAAAATCCAGCCTTGTTATTTGTAATTACTGGAAGCTGGAAAGCTCTTTGGGAAAACACCCTCTTGCCATGGATGAATCACAAACTTAGATACTGTCCTGTCCTATAATTTTGACTTTAACCGAATGATAGGACATTAGGTTATAGTTACTCAAGTTTTCCCCTCATTTGTGTTTTGCAGGACATACATGTCTCCATTTGGCATCTATTCAAGGCTATCTGGCTATTGTCGAATACTTGCTGTCCTTGGGAGCAGACGTAAATGCTCAGGTATGTAATGTATACTGTGAATTTAACTGATCAGGGCTGTGCAGTCGTAAGAATCAACAGGTCTGGCATTGGCTCTGGCTCTCCTAACATGCCAAACATCGTGCTCTTTCCACACAGGAGCCATGCAATGGCAGAACGGCACTACATTTGGCTGTGGACCTGCAGAATTCAGACCTGGTGTCGCTTCTGGTGAAACATGGGGCAGATGTGAACAAAGTGACCTACCAGGGTTATTCCCCCTATCAGCTTACGTGGGGAAGAGACAACTCCAGCATACAGGAACAGCTGAAACAGCTGACCACAGCTGACCTGCAGATGTTGCCAGAAAGTGAGGATGAGGAGAGCAGTGAATCAGAGCCTGAATTCACAGAGGATGAAGTAAGTAGCTATTTGTACCTTTTCAAGAGAAGAGGAAAATCCTGCCCTTTCTAGTTGTTTTTGTTGGTGCTGCTCTGATGAACTTACCTTGTCTATATAACTGTCAGGTATAAAATAAAGTAAGGTTATGCTGTGACCCATTTGCAAGATGGCAGTTGGGGCAAGCATATAAATAGAATAAACTTAAGAAGAAAATGTAAAAAAAAATAAGATGAGGGAATGGAGGTTAACTTCACACAACATGGTTCTCTGAACACCCACTGTTCTGTTGCTGACACCTACAGAACCTTGGGAGATAAAATTCAAGTTAATGGGTGGTTTTCTCCTCCCCAGCATTTGTTTTTCTCATGTTGTCAGTGCTGTTGAATGGCAAACGTAACCATTTCAGTGTAGAAATTGTATACCCTGCCGAAGTCAGGGCATGCAGAATTTGGCAGTTATCCCAGAATGGATACAAGTTCTGCATTAACAGCCTTTTGTGTTTTTTTTTTTTTCTTGCAGCTTATATATGATGACTGCCTTATTGGAGGAAGACAGCTGGCATTTTAAAGCAGAGCTTTCTGTGAAAAGAAGTGACTGTGTACATGTGTATAGAGAAAGGACTGCCTTTCTTCATTTAAAAAGTCGCAATATGGAGGGACAAAACAGGAGGGCAGTACTACACTGCCCGGCAAGAAGCACATACTTTTAACAGGATGGTTCCAGGTTCTGGGCCTGTGTTTAAATACAGGAGCGGGATGTGTAACATCAATAGAGATCTGTGATTATTCACACCACCTGATAAAGAGCCACAGACAATCTTCTCAACCCTATGAAGGTAACAGACTACACATCCAACCTGCTAAGTTACAGAGGAGCTATCTTGTGATGTTAAGTACCACGATGAACACGTCCTCTCATGGCAAGGCAGGCTCATAGCAACACCCCATCTTCTCAGAGACTGTGTCCCCGTTTGATTTGGGCTTGTGGTGCTCCCTGGCCGAACTGACTGACCTCAGCTGCTCTCAGTGGGCATCCCAGGTGGAGGAGTCAAACTAAGGGATCAGTGACCTCCTGGCTGTTAGGAGAAAGCAGTAATAATGTTAACTGTGGGCATTGGAAACTGTGTGTTTCACACCATGTGTGTCATAATTAGCAATTGTATATTGTGTAAATACTGTAAATTTTTTTTGTTTATAATTATTTTGTTACATGTGAGATACGTATTTATTAAAAAAACCTCAGATAACTGTACCTGGTCTGTGAAATGGTTCATTGCCTGCTTCGTCCTGAGGTGGGACGTGGGAATCCACCTGGTTTGCTTTTTAAGAAACATGTAGTAGACCAACAGAGTCGCAGGCTCTGGGGTTCTAGGTGGTTCACCTCAGTGTGGGTAGGACACCTAAGTAGCTTGCAGCTCTCAGCCCTTGTGCTGCAGCTAATTCTGGAAGCAGATGTAGGTGGTGTTTCCTGCACCCGTTACAGCGGGCTGGTTGGGGAGGCTGGGATTCCCCCTCTGTCACCCAAGCACCAGGCTGCCTGGCTAATAGAGAGGCATTTTTGAGGCTGGCTGTGGCAGCACCCACCCACCTACCCTTGTGACACCTTTTGTTCCAATACTAGGCAGCTCTTGCTGGGACTTGCTGGGGGAGGCTGAAGGTTTGCAGCACAGCACTGCACCCACTCGCCCTCTGTTTCATCACCCGGTTTGGCTCCAGTTTGAACTCGGACACCTTTGGATTTTCCAAAGGGGATTTCCAAGGGAAGAGGGAGCCACATGCCCGGGAACACGTGCTGCTGCCTTCCAACCCTGAAATTCAGTCGTGGGGCCTCCCCACCTCCCTGCTGTGGAAGCTATAGCTCTCCTTGCCCTATTGACTCTGGTGGAGGAGGTGGCTTTAACCCTTTCTGGTTATTCCTGTGTTTCTTTCCAGCATTCAGGCAGACAGAATCTCTTCGCTCAGATCGTCGCCTGCACCTGATTATCTGTTGGCAGTGTGTTGCAGGGCCTAATTTTAGCCCACTGTGTGAACACATAAAAGACAGGTTGTAAAGGGTGACCCTGCCATGTTCTTTCTGTGCTGTAAGCCCCTGGGTTGGGATGGGGTGTGGCAGAGCTGTTGACTCAGGACCAAGCTCTGCCAAGAGTGTTGGCCAGGGGACTTCTGTGCTACTGGCACCTGGCCTGGCTTAGGTTGCCAGAGAATGCCATGGCTCCAGGGTGCACAGGGACACCCATTCCCTTCTCTACCTTGCTCTTCCCAAGGGATTCCTGACACAACCTGCTTTAAGGATGGCTCTCTGGTATGAGGAAGAGCACCACAGCTGACTGGGTGCTTCCTAATTTGCATGGGAGCCAGAGTCCACTGGGGAAAGGATTATATAAAATTGTCATTCTGAGTCATTAATTTTTATTTCCCTTCCACTCTTATTGCATGAGTATAGCCCAGGTGGTATGCACTGAAACATCTTTCTGGAAGAAAGGGCCATGCCTGCATTGCAAATCTGCAAAGTTTTCCACGTGTGAGGCTGCGTGAGAGTCTGCCAAACCCTTCTTCTTCTTGAGGACTCACCTTGCTCTCTGGATAACTGCTAAATCTGAGCTGGGGTTGGGTGCTGGAGGTGTTTATCCACCTGCTGTTACAGGTTTTTCACCAGCAAAGAATCCCAAGTGACTTTTAGCCTTTCTTGACTAAACATGATGTCGCCGTGGCTGGCAATAGATAAGGCAATGTTCCTCTCATCAGCTACACTTCAGTTTCCCCCTTGCAAAACAGGAGCTGGAAATACTGTCAAGGCCCCGTAGAAGCATTCACCAGCTATAGATATCAGTGTTCTGGAAGTGATCAGGTACACAGCTGGACATGGTATGCAAATATTTAAATAGATACCATCTGAATGCAAATATTTTTTATTCGAAGGCCAGAGGGAGGAGGAAAGTGCTATCAGTAGTACCACATTGGTCAAGTAGTTTCGGAGGCAGGGGTATGTTCTCTGCTGTCCATTGCAACATTTAGACAAACAGTATCATAGGAAAGTGCTTCTATAATCTTGCAAGAATTCTATGATGACTTAATAAATTAAGCAAGTGCTTTACTGTTCAAGGAAGTTTTGCAGCTAAACAAATCATTGCCCAGGTACCGCGCACTGGTTATGCTACTGTTTGCTTCTACCAGTCATGCAAGAGTAACCAAGTATCATATGTGGAGGAACTGCAGGCAAAGCGAGTAGGATGGAGATTAATGTGAGAATATATGTTTGCTGGCAAAATAGCTTGGGACAAATTGTGCATTTGTGCATTGTTGATGTGAGACTATTCAGTGCAGAGGTTTGTCTTTTCACTTGATGAGACAAGGAGGTTGTCCACTGCAGGTCACCCTCCACAACTTGAAGTTTGAACACATGGCCCTAACTACAGCATGTCCAGCCTGTCTCTGGATTTTCCACACCTATGCCTTTAGAAACATCTTCTGAGAGTGGCTTTGCTGATAACCTGCCTTCATGCTACCTTCTTGGCACTCTGTCAGATATGTTGCACAGTTCCATTTGTAGGACTCCCAAAGACTCCTTACATATTTATTCTGCTAGCATTGCTTTTTCTTTATTCAGCCACCATGGCTGCTATTAGCACAACACCCTTGCTTGGTTTTGCTTCTCTTTCTGCTGACCCAGGTTCAAAATTCTCTTGTATTCCTTTGCCACCTGCCCTGAGTGGCTCAGCAAGCTACAAGAGCAGCCATGCTGCTGCAGATCTAGGTCCTTTGAAGTTCAGTTTCCTGCTGCTGACCCTCTCCCCATTAGCCTCTTTCCTCAGCTCCTGCCATCGCTGTGTCCTTCACTCTTACTGCCCTTAGCACTCATATTCTCTTCTGCTTGATCCTTCCTTTCTTCCAGGGTAAACACCATTCTGCAGGTCCTCCCTCCCTCTTCTCCTGCAACACCAGCTCACCATGAACTCATTTACCCATCATGACGCTGCACAGCATGATGCTGAATTTCTGTTTCCAGACTTTCCCTACTGCCCGTTCTTGTCAATGTCTTTGACAATCCCACAGGGATATTCCCACACTTCCTCATATTGCTCACAAAGTGCTGAACTGCTGATTTCCTCCCACACCCTCCTCTTCCTTCTCACATTCTGGCTCTCTGCAGGCCTCCTTTGTCCCAGCCACAACCCAGGGGTCACCTTAAGTCCCTGCTCTCCTGCCTTTCATCTTACTCAGCATCAGCTCTGGATTTAACAAGAGCCTTATGGTGGCTACAGATGAAATGCAGGCTTCCAGGGCAGCAACAGTGGAGAGCAGAGTCCAGGGCCCGATCTTCCCCCAGTAAACTGGGAAACCTTCTCTTCCATTCACCACAGCTTTGGAAAGTGTGAAAAGCAAGGGCAAAAGGGGGGTCCCTGCACCTGGGGACACACATGGGAAGGCTGTGTCCTCCCACTGGCTCCAATACCAGCCTGACCTTTGCAGTCACAAGCAAAAACCTTTAATCTCCCTCTCTGACTGCTCACTCTGCCACTCTCAGGTTATGGAACAGTGTGCTCCTCTCACACAGCTTGGCCTGTGTGGGCTGTTTAGTACATAGGTGTGGGTGTCTCATCTCCCTCAGCAGAGAGAGGTGGGACAGGCAGTCACAGGAACTGCCTACCCATCTGCCTGCTGATGTGTTTGGGCATTATGAGTGGCCACAGTCCTAACTTAACTCTTGTTGCCCTCCTTCTCATCATTCAGCCTTTCGACATTAGGGAAAAGGTCCCTAATGACTACTTAGTATTTTACATACCCAGAAGAACTACAGGGCCAGTCAAGGGCCAACAGACAGTGTTTACCAACCATTAACCCTGCATCCAGCTGGTGGACACATCTACTTGCCCGCCCCAACAGGACTCAATGCACCAGAAGGCAATGAAGCCAACGAGATCCTTAATCTATCTCCAAGAACGGCAGTCCCACCGCTGGTGGCTTTGCTCCACAGCTCCAGTTCAGAATTCAATGAGCAAGGTGGTTGAGTGAGGAAAGGAAAAGCTGGAACTGGCAACAAAACCTGAAGAAAGACATCATGATCTCTGAGGAGAAGGACAAGTATCATTTGTGACTTGTTTTAATGGAGAATCTTCAGTGTTGGTAGACTCTGTGCCATTCTAGGGCCCAGCACAGATAATTTTTTCTGCAGAAGCTGAGCTGTGGGAATAATTAAACATCTGGTTGTTCCTAGAGGAAAGAATTGCAGAATGGAGCACAGGGCTGTCAGGGCGGACACTATCCCTGGATGAAAGCACATCCTCATTTTAGGGGCATGGAGGAAGGGCTTTTCCAGCACTGATGTGTTCCCAGTATCGGTGCTTGGCTGGAGAGCAAGCACTGCAGGGGACCCCAACAGATGAGAGAGCAGGAAAGTCCTTGTCCCTTCGTGCCAGCCGAGACAGCACACGCAGCTGGGATGGCTTCTATGCAGCTTGTCCCTGTGTCCAGCAAGCACTTGTCACACAGCTCTGGCACCTTTCACCTCCACATCCCTTCAGACAGCTCTCTGAAGTGTTAACAACAGGACCCAAAGTCTCCCTTTAAACGCTGACGCATTTATCAGGCCATAGTGTGAGAAGCCGAAGTCCAGAGGGATTGAAACACAAAACTCCTCCCAACCTCCCTTGGAGGTTTGACTGCCCTCCCTCCCCTTGTTCCAGTGCTCAGGTTTTCCCAGTACTGTCTCCTTATCCGGTTTTCCAAACAGGACTTTCCAGTCCCCATCAGAAGAGAGCTGGGGTTTTCCCCCTCTCACTCCTTTCTGCAGTTTCACCCCTCCACAGCAGCCACCAGCCATGGCCCTGAGCTCCCTGGCCTGTCTCCAGCAGTGGGAGTGCAGCCTCCTTCCTGCACACTGCCAGCCTCAGGGTATTCCCTACTCCAAAGGAATATGCTTGCACCCCTTTAATTTAAATCTTTTTCCTATTCCCAGTTAAAACTAATTCAGATTAATTTTCCTGCATATTTCAAGAGAAGCTCACCATCCTTTCAGCTGAAAGCAAAATACAACCAAACATGTGAAAAATGCTTCAAGAAGAAGCCTCAAAACACATTTTTATTGCATTCACCCCTTGAAGGACACACGGCTACAATTCCAGTGCAACATTTAACTTGGTTAATTATTACTCCTGGATTTCAGTAGCTTGAAGGAGGGAGTTTCCTAAGGCCCTAAAGAAGATCTCAATGAGTGCTGCTGCTCTGCTTCAGCAATGCTCCTTGTCTGCACCAGGGAGTGTCCAGGGGTTGAGAGAGATGCAGCCCCCCCCAGAAGTTGAGAGAGATGCTCCTTCTCCCCCAGGAGGAACACTGACTGGTGTTAAATCACAACCCATGGTGTTCACTCAGGTGGTGTGAGAGGACCCACATGGTGTTTCTCCTCTCTGCATGGGAAAAGGACATGCCATGTCCCAGTCAAAGCTCTGCACACATGCTGAGCTGGGGACTGAGAGTTGGTGAGGATGTCTGCCTGCCCTGTGCAGCACACAAAATGAAACCACCCACTTCTTTCAGTTTTTTTCTAAGTGGATGGATTTCCATACCAGCATGCACCAAGGCTGATGCTTCTGGATTTCATCTAAAACCTCAAGTCTGACTCCTGGTAGCAGCATCTGGGCTGTGCGGAGTGTGGCTTCAGGAAACCCTTCCTAAGGAGGGAGATTCACACCACCCACTTACCACCAAACCTCCTTGGACCATTGGAAAAATATGAAATTTCATGAGCTGAAGTAAAACATCCAATATTGTCTATCTGTCCACCATCCACAGACCTCTCCATGATGCTGCCCTTGCAGCACTGACTCCAGCAGCAGACTAAAATGTGCGG
This sequence comes from Megaceryle torquata, assembly GCA_024611175.1. Classification (NCBI taxonomy): domain Eukaryota; kingdom Metazoa; phylum Chordata; class Aves; order Coraciiformes; family Cerylidae; genus Megaceryle; species Megaceryle torquata. Next base: position 60,321 of record JANIJG010013418.1, on the reverse strand, counting down.
TGCCAAGCTGCTGGACTACACCACCACAGTGAGGGAAAGCTCTCAGACTTCCGTGTCTCTTGCCATGACAATCACTCTCTCAGGACAGAGTTCAAACCTGTGGAAACTGAAATAATTAGGTGGAAATGGGGCAGCTGGCAGCTGTGGCTGCATGCATTCAGCCAGGTTTAAACAGGCAGTGTTCAACAACCGTGGAATGGCAAGAAGGCATAGGGAGAAATGACAGCAGTGCTACTGGGGTGTGAAAGCTAGATGGGACACTGCTGGCAGCAGACATGGGTCCAGCTGGTCTCCCAGGACCACTGCCAAAGCCGTCTTGTTCCCTCCACAGCCCATCAGCAGCACTTTTCACATGGGAATGCTTAAGCTTTTCCCATGGCACCCTCCCCTCTGGCTCTGTTTGAGGGGAAGGCTGATGAGCAGGTCCAGGAAAGGTCAACACTTCTGTCCAGAATTGCTTTCTGCCCTGGGTGATGTCAAGCAGAGCCTGTTTCCCTTCTCCACACAGCTGACTCCCAAGGTGATTCAATCACCTGCTTCCCTCTGTGAGCTGGTCCTGTATCTGAGGGACTTTTGTGTAAGGAACTGATAACTCTTCATTTCCTTTTTCAGAGAAGTCTGGGCAAAGTGGGAAGGGCAGATTACCTGGCAGTTGGCTTCCTTCCATGAGCAATTCTAGGCATATGGAGGCATGACCAAGCCTCTCTAGGGATGGTGCTCTGGCAAGCCTCTTCCTTAAAAAGGCATGCTGAGGGCAGGAGGCAAGACAACTTAGCCACATCCACACACTGCACAAAATTAGAAAAGAGCATCTCAGTAGAACACATGGCAGCTCTGTGCCACAAGTAGCTCTGCAGACATTTCTCACAAAGTTTTGTGTGAGCAGATCCTGCGAGCCCATCTGTGCCACAGCATCCTGGGAATGAGTGCCAACACCTCCAAATTTTCTGCTTCAAATTTAAGAACATGTGGAATAATTCAAAATAGTTTGGGGTTTTTTTTCCATTATGCAAAGGAAATGTTTTGTTCCGCTTTTTTTTGGTTAGAAACAATGTATTGTTTAAAAAAAAGTCATATTATTAAAATCATATTGAGAACTTCCCAACTGAAACAGATTGCTTCTGTAGACTCAGAAAACAAGAATTTATGTCATTTTTTCTTATTCATTGGAAACTTCAGGTGTTTGTTTTCTTACTCACCTGAATTTTTTTTTCTCCTAAGCTTTTATGATTGTGACACAGCAGAATTTCCTCTCTCACTCTTCTCCTGAGTCATGTAATTGGTCATATCTCCAACCTGGGGCTTACCATGTTGTCTCTGAAAAGCCAACAATTTGCATCCAGTTGCTGTCTATATAATAGCTATTAAACTCTTCATGCTCACACAGGGGCACATCTTCTGTTAGTCTTAGAGCTAGCAGCCTTCCATCTGGTTTGCTTGGCTTCCTCGCACCATCACAGCATCCACCCCTCTCACATGTGTACATCCTATTCCCTCTACCCATTGACTTCATCTTTTGGCTACTCTGTGTATACCAAGAAAAAAACCCAGCTCATGGGAGGTGATAATTTCAAAACTGATCCTGAGAGCACTCTTGTGCTAAAAGTTTAGGGGCTGCTCACAGCTGTGGCAAGCGTACAGCCTCTGGCAGGTAAACTGATGCTGATTCTGACACTAATCAGTGTCCTGCTGCTGGACATTCTGCCCATGACTTATACCATGTCTAGAGACTGATTCAGCCCAAGGCATGAAGCCAAGGCACATGACCCAGGGAGTGTTAGGTGTTTCCCACGGAGATGCTTTCATTCAGCAGTAAAGCTGTGTTCTCTTCCTGGACGCAAGTCCCTTGCGTTGTAAGAACGTTAATCACGAAATGAAACCACACATGGCTTCTTAACATCACCATAAGAAATATGTAATCTCTGCAGCCATTCTGCTTCACTGGATTTACATCTGGGCTCTTGAATGCTGTCAACAGAAATTGCATATTCTTTGTAAGCACAGGATAAATAAGGATAATAAGGCTCCATGTAGCCTTATTAATTTTGCTTAATGGCACATGACATATCATCTTCATCCCCAGTCCTCAGAGCATCTGAGTCCTGTTTCTGGGGATAGCAAAGTAATCATAGAATGACTGAATCACTTAGGGTGAAAAAGACCTTTAAGATTGTCAAGTCCAACCATTAACTTAGCACAGCCAAGTCCAGCACTAAACCACATCACTAAAAATCACCCGTGCCTCTCTTTAGGCAGTGGCAAGCCTCCTGCCCAAGGCGGGGTGTGCAGGCAAATGCTGCACTGGTGAAGATGCTGCTGCTGCGCAGGGTCCTGGCACAGCAAAAGTCATCCTGTCCTTTGTTGTCCCTTCTGCCATGTCTGCCCGCTGGCACCGCAGGGAGACTGAGAGCTTTTGCCCCAGGCTGAATATGACCCTGTTCCAGCACAGAGGTGAAAAAGGATGTAGCATTGCTGAGCACCATCACAAATGGGGCTTTTAAGGGTGAACTAGAAGGCAAATATGCCCGAATGATAGGACAGACTTTTTTATAATGTTTCATCATCACTTAGCCCAAAGAGCAGTGCTGTGACAGACAGAAAAGCAGTTGCTCTTTGTTCCTAGTGGCTGCTCAGTCTCCTTCCAGGGCTGGCCATCAGGTACAAGGGCTCCTGACATCAGAGCCCATGGTTGGAGCAGAAGGTGTCCTCTCCCCTGCAGCACTCCAGTACCTGGCACCCCAAGACTTAATCTGCTAGCTGTCAGGGACCTGCTTCAGCAAAACACAGAAGGAAGCCGAAGACAAGATGTGTGAGATCAACGAAGCATGCAGAACATGGTCCCGCTTCACCTCACTGGTCTGCCACGTGTGTGTGGAAATCCACAGCTCAGGGCATAACTCGCTGGCAGTGGATGCAGTCGTGACAACCAGCAGAAATCAAGCTTCAAAATGAGAGTAAATGCTGCAGATGTCATCCTTTAAAGTGTTAAAGCAGAGTTGCACCATGTGCTTTCAGCCCCCCCTGAAGCAAGCAGGAGCTCACCACCTCTGAAATGAGCCTCCAGGAACTCTTCAGAAAGGAAAGTGCAAGCTGGCGCAGAGTTACTGAGCTGCTTTGCATGGGATTTCATCTTACCTTTTTTTATGAAGCAGTGGTGAGAAAAAAAGGCAGTGATGGTAAATGCAAATATCTGCAAGACATCAAGGCCTCAGCAGGGAACCTGCTCAGCCCAGAGGTCCCTGAGCCCAGGTATAAGGGAGCTATGTGGTTGTGACTTATGTTTGGCATGGACCTTGCTGCAATGACTGACTGCTCTCCTGGCTGGGAAGTAAGTCCCTTTATCCCATCAACATCAGTTAGGGTTCTTTTTGGACTCCTATTCAGACGTGATCAAAATATGTACCGAAGATCTGCTCTTAAAAGTGAGAGCTCGACACACACGGCTGCCTTTAGCATTAAAAGAAATGTAGAGAAAAGAGGAAATGATTTGAATTTTGTGCACGTAGCATAAGCTGCATCAAGCTGTATTTAGGATGATTCTTCTCAGATATATTGTGGCAGCTACATCGGTGTCTCGCTCCCTCTTACTGCTGATTGTTGAAATATTTCTTTTGCAGCTGTAATCATGCACCTAATGAACTCGCCCCTGCATAAACACAGAGCATCTCCCTTTTGCTAACTGGCAACCTGTTGAGCCATCTGTCCTCGCATGGCACCTCACAGATCTCCTGTGCAATGTCAGAAACCCTGCTGGCATGGTTTTCAGAGTCCTCAGGAGAGGCCTTTGCAAGAGTTGCATGTTTCCAGCATCTGCCAATTGGGGTTGCAGATGTCCTGGGAGAAAACCTCCCTGAGAGAAGCCAGGACAGAACAGGCTGATCAGTACCAAAGGAATGAAGGAGAGGGAAGTGTTTTTGCTAGCAAACAGGCAGCAATTTAAACTAGGAATTGCATTAACATGAGTGAGCCTGACCAAATGTGGTATTAGCCTATCAAAACACTTGCAGTAAAAATGCTGTAAGTCCCAAGTGGGGAAAACTGAGGTACAGATAGGCAGTTGATTATGCTACAACATAGGAGGGCTTAGGCTACTCCTTAACAGCACCTAGGACAATGAAAAAGTAAAACATTGCCTCTCCCTAAAAGCACTTTTTGGTAACAACAGTGGCACAGGCTGGCAAAGGCTGGGGCTGGCTCTATCTCTGCTGTTCCCCATGTGTGTCATGGGGCAAAGCCACTGCCACCCCGTGCAGCATTTCTGCTCCTCACCCAGGCAGGCTACACATGCACCTTAGGGCAACGCAAAACAGCAGATGCAAAATGCTGCTGTAGGACGTGGAGTCACAGCCCACACAGGGCTTGTGGCTTGCAGCATTTCTGCCCTGGCTTTGGGCTGCAATGTCCCAAGGGCAGGAACTGCTTTTAAACAGGTGTTTGTGGAGCTGCCTGGAGAGTATGTGCTACCAGTCCCCTCCTCTGCGGAGTTCCAAGGAATATGAACTGGTAAAACCAGTGCCTACAGCGTTAAAGCAGTTGGTGCTTCTAGCTGCAAACTACCTACTTTGATGTCTGCTGGGACAAACAAGATTTGGACAGTCACCTGTGCACCAGGGGCTTTCCTTGGGTGCTTTAAGGCTCTGATAAATCAGCAGACTTCTGTCAGCAATGTGCAGTAAGGTAAGGTAGAAAAGCTGTGGACTCCAACAACTGGAGCTATGTGGAATCTCAGGAGGATTTCTTGCTGGGCAGGAGCCCTGCTGTGCTGGCAGGCTTCACTTTTGCTCAGTGCTGCTGGCAACGGCACTCTGTTCAAATGCCATTCTCTTAAGCTTTCACACATGGGACTTTCAAAAGATTCATGCTTTTCAGAAAAAAAAAAAAAAAGGATCAGATTTTCCTGTGGACCCTCAAGTCATTTTATTAATCACTGGGACCATTCTCCAACATCTTTCAACACTGAGAAATTCCACTTAATCACAGCTTGCCCTACTACCACCATCTCAGCATCAGATGGAGAAAGAAATGATGCAGCAAGGACTTTAGTCACACTAGTGCTGCATCGAAGCTGAATTGGGGAACGGGACATGAATCATCTTTGCCTTTTCTTTCTTTTAAGGGAAATAGAGAAGACAACTGCTGGTCTAATAGTAAAGTGCATAAAACAGTGACAGGTCTTCCTGTTTCCCTTCCATCTTGAGTGTCTGATGCCTGCTCCTTCGCTGCACTTAGCTGTATCTACTGAAAAAACCCATCTCTCTTTCAAGCTACTCCTTGGAGATTTATTTACTACATCTCAGCAAGCATGGAGCTGTTTGCCAGGACCTGGGAGAGTGAATTGCAGGGTGTTTTCCAAACAAGGCAGTTCCTCTTTTCAGAGGACTTTTCTACGTGTACAGGTGCATAAGGGCAGCACGATGTGGTGCTGGGAGATAAAAGACTAGCTCCTTGGAAAGGCTTAAGTGTGCTAATGATAGTCATTGTATGGCCTCACTTTTTACAAGCCTGCCTGCTTGCTGGAGTCCACTGAGCACATCAGGTGCTGAGGACAGGGAGCAGGGAGCTGCCTACACAAGCACAGGGGAATGCCAAGGTTGAAGGTGCCTCAGGCTGGCCAGCACAGCAGGGAGAAGGAGATGAGTCAGGATCAGAGGTCATGGCAGAGCTGTGCTGTGAAAAGTGCTCTCCTGGCCTTCGTGGCCTCTCCTTTTGTCCCCCTGATCTGAAGCATGCAGAAAGCACTGCACCTCAGGGTTGCATGAGGCCCTGCAGACTGTCCTTTACTGTAGTGGGATAGCCAAACAAGGCTTGTACTGAGGCACTGGGTAGCAGAAACCCTCTCTGCATAGAAGGAGGGAGAGCAGGGGGAAACAGCTGGAATATTTTGTCCCCTCTCTCTTCTACTGGAAAATGCATAACCACAACTCCCCGTGGGTGCTTCCCCTCAGGAGAGGAATAGATATTTTGCTAGGAGAATCCAGCACTTTTTATCTAGATATGCTTTGAGCAAGGCTTAGGTAACATTCAGCTAAAGAGACAGCGAACTCAGCCAGAATTCAGCTGAACTCCACACTAGCACACTGCCTCCACCACTCTTGCCCTACTAAATGCTAAGATCTTCTGGGGCCCACAGCTCAGTGTGCCATTCATGGCTCCCTGCCAAAACAACTGAGAGCTGCAGCCCTTTCCTTGCACCACAGCTGGCAGCCAGGCACACTGCAGGGCCTGCCTCTGCAAGCTGTCCAAAAGGGCTGGGTCCCAGCAGGAGGCTTGGGCTCTGTGGAGAGGAAAAGCACGCAACTTGTTGCAAGCAAGCTGGGTCATGAAAAAACCCCAGTGCATTGCTATGTAGAAATCCCAGCAAGTTGCTTGGGTAGGCAGGGGTTGTCCTACTTCTGTTTGGGGTTTCCTGGCCCAAAATGAAGGCACCTGTGCTAAGAGAAGCTGCGTGCATGTGGTAAGCTTGGCAGATTGCACACGTGGCATCTCCTGTGCATGAGGCGACAATCTGTGCAGTACGACCAGCGCACTTCAGCTGCACTTGTGCAATCAAGCGTCCAGGATTTCCAAACACTCAAGTGACTGGTCACAGCTGCTGTTTTGCCAGAGTTGCTCGATGTCAACCAGACAAAGTTCTTGGCTCCAGCACAGACAAGATTTCCAGGGGTGAAAAGTGAGCACATCCAGGGAGGCTCCAGATACAGGGTAACGGGTCTATGCTTAGCAGATCTCCTTCATGGAAAAGGTCAGAGGAATCCTCCCCTGAAGATCACTTGCCAAGGATGGAGACGTGCACTTCCCCCTTGGCCCCTTCCACGAGCCCACTCACATGAGCTGGCAGTCCGTTAGCACTCATGGCTGGTCTGAGCCCTGCTTTGGACATAAACTTGACATTAGTCCAGCAGATAGGGTTGGACATGGAGCAGCTTGTCATTAATTTTGGTACAACTTGCCTTTCTGTTGCCATGAGTTTGGAGCCATTCAAACACAAATGACATGTAAATCTGGGAATATGCTCAACCCCTAAACCTTTCTATCACCTGAATAAAGTCACCTCCCTAAACCACAGGCCATCAGTCTAGTTCCAGCTCTTGGCAGGATGCCTGTGGCTCCAGCCCCATAGTAATGAAAGTGCTTGGAGACAAAAACCCACCCAGGCTGCAACCTAGCTGCAAGGAGACACAGCTTCCAGGGTTTGCTTTTGCTGTTTCAGTCCCAGTCCGTTTTCTCCCAGCCCACTACCACACTGGAGCTGTCAGTACTGGCTTCTGACAACCATCACTCTGGTCACATGGGCTCCTGTGCAGAGTAGGTTTCTCAGCTCACTGAACTTTTATGTTTTTCTTGATTAAATTCAGCAGCTTGAAAGGGATAAACGGATGTTCCTAGGAGCTTTGCTGCAGAAACTGGCAACCTCTATTGGCCTTCAGAAACAACTCTGCAGGAAGGTGGTGGTAGAATTTAGATGAACAGGCATCTGGCAGGTGATTTTGCAAAACCATCCTCAGCATCCAGGATGTCATGACAGCTTCCAAGGTCGCTCTTCTCCTTCAGCCCCAGCACATCTCTCTGGCAGGCACTGCAGTAACTGCACACGCTTGCTGAGCACTTGTGCAACGTGAGAATCAAAGATATGCTTGAGGCAATCTGAGCTCATGTTTTCTTATACTTAGACTGCAACACAGAGGCCTCATCCTTGGAGTGGAGCAAACCCATAATTTATGCCGGGGATGATCAGCCTTGGGCACAGCTGCTCACATTGCTTGCCACACTGCAATTTATTTGCTTGCCAGGCTATTTCAAGCTGTGTCAGGGACACTGGGTTACATGAAGAAAACAGATCATTGAGCAACAGGCTGAGTTTGACATGTCATAAGGCCACTGATATTACCAACCCAAAGGTCTTTCCAGTCCCATGTGTTGTCTTCAGCCATGACCAATGCTGGAAACGATGGGTATGACCTCATCATTGCTTGGGCTCCTATGCAACTGGTAGTACAGACCTGTGCAGGAAGATGCTTCTGCCCATGTCAGTGACAAGAATCTTAACTACCCAGCAGCAGAAGAATTAAGAGCAGTATACTCCAATTCCAGCTGGAACTGATGCTGGAGTCCCTGCAGAAGTGTAATCCGAAGTGCCACAGAAATACAGCAGCTATTACATTCCAGCTTTAGGAAAAACTTCTTGTTCTCCAGTAGCATAGTGGAAATCAGCACGTGGGCACAGAAACCAGGAGAGATTTAAGACCCTACAACAGGATGCTTGTATGCTATGAAAGCCTGTATCCTAACCCACCATCTGGAAAGCCTGTGCTCAGCAGCTCCGCAATGTGTACAGCTCACTAGTGGCTTCTCTCTACTTGGCTTGGAAGTCCCTGAGCAGACAGGGTTCTGTGTGGGCACATGCCTCACTTGAGAACGCTTAAATGGAAAATATCTCATGTACCCTTCTGGGAGGAAGGAATGCTAGACCTTCCTCCCATCTGAGGAACTTTATCCCACACTGTGCACTCTGCTTCTGACCCTACACCACCACCCTGAATCCCTGGCACTAGGGGAGGAGGGGAGATGCCATGTCCCCTCTTCTCATGCTCTCTCCTCCCCAGGGACCAGGGCTCATCTTCCATAGAGATGTGCCTGGCCGCCTGTGGGCTGAGTGGGTGGGTGCCCTACCTGGAATATTATTATGTTCACCCTGGAGACTGTTATCTTTGGCAATTTCAGGAGTTAAACAGAAAGGCTGTGAAGGGGCAGTGGTGTTCACCAGACCCCAGGAAACAGCCCACACCAGCTGAGTCAAGAGTCTGAGCCTTAAGACAGGCCCATCTTCAGGCAGAACCTGTGCTGTGTTTCCAGCTGATTAGCAGCTTTGTTTAGCACAGGGCTGATTTGATGGTTTTGGCCCCTTGTGGAGAAGCACAACACCAGGACACAGCTTGCTTTAGCCCCAGTTTTGCTGGTGGAAGAGCTGATGGCCATGGTCTTCCTGGCCACTGCAGTACCCATATCACAGAGAGCAGAGAGGATTGCATGAGCTTTCCTCTCACTCATTTCAGAGGCAGCCAGGGTGGCTTAGATGAGTTCAAAGTAGCCCATATAATTTTGCTGAAAGCAAACACAGGGAACTGTACTCTAATTACTCCACCAGCCACCTGAGAGGGAGTAACCTCCAGTGGGAGGGGTAGGTGAGAGCAGGGAGATGGAAAACTGCTTCCAGTGCCCAAGGCCAGAGGAACGGAGAGGTGAAGTTTGTGCACACTCTGTATAAAAAGATGGAAAGGGCCCTGAAGACTTACGGTGGGAGTGAGCAGGAGAAGTCAGTAGCACTCTCTGCAAATGCCTGGGAGCACAGAGAAGAGCTCTCCTCAAGGAGGCAGCCAAGGCCAGGAAGGCACTGGGGAAATGGATGTTGGACATGTTGGGAGACTGGGCTGCCATGAGACACTGCCAGGAAAAATGTCAGCTTGCACAACCTGTGCCTTATTGGTATAGAGAAAATTAGAAGAGACCACTGGCTCTCACTGCATCACTATGGCAAATGGCAGCATCAGTCTCCAGGCCTCACAGCCCCCTGGGCCACCATGAGTCAGGGATGAGAAGAGATGAGTGGCATGGCTGTCCCAGGAGGCAGGTGTTGCCTCTGCTCACATACAAGGGTTCACCTTGAAAACAGGTCTGGCACCATGTTGATGGGTGCTGAGCTCCAGGGCTGGCTGTTAGCCAGAGGAGCTGGAGCCCTTCTCAGCCCTCAAGGAAGCTGGGGTGGGTGAGGTGGGGCACTGGAAAGGATGCCAGGTGCTCAATGGATGAACAATCACTTAAACCCACTGCTCTCACCTTGGGAAATTCCAGGTTCCTTCTACAAATGAAACGTTCCTTTTGCAAACTCGTTTTTCTGGGGTTCATGCCTACACCCAGGCTATGTAAACAAAACCAGGGCTGAAAGTAAAAGTATCGGTACTGTGCTATATGCAAGACTCCCTTCGCTTCTTGTGTTAATCGTGGTGTGACAGCCACTGCCCATTGCCTCGGTAACATGCTCAGTTAAATCCAATCGCTTTGAACAGCTGCACTGTGAGCAGCACGTACCATCACATGTGTGGGTCCTCTGAGAGATGGCTGACATTTCCCAAATCACCTGCTGACTGATAGGTGTCTTGGTGACTCAGCACTCATGACCTGCTGTTGCTCATCAAGGAGGGTTTTGCCACTTCCACGCTAATTAGCTAAGTCGTCAAGGCACGTGTTTGAGCACATCTTTCTTCTCTGATTCATGGATGCTTTATGTTGTAGCTGAGCTCTCAGTGCCCTTCTTTCTTCTGTTTCCTCACAAGGGTGAATTTGCCTGGAAGTCACTGTAACTGCTGACATGCTGCACTGAGCACAGGCACTGCAGAAGAGCTGTGAAAGGAAAGATCCAAACACTGAAGTGGGAGAGGAACCCACTCTGAAGGACTGAAAAACAGATGCCTGTGCTGAACTGCCTTGGGGCAGACAGACAAACCCTGGTTTGGATGGGAACTATATGACGTTACCCACAACATCTATAAGAACCCAGGAAAACAAGTCAGCAAGGGCTAGGCCTGGGGGCAGAAACACAGAAACTTGCAGAAACTCCAAGTGATGGGGGAAAACAATTGTCAGGCAACCAAAGCTGATTAGGGCAGAGAGATACAGATGAAGACATTGCCTGAAATTTCTGTCCTCAAAGCTAAATCACCCCTGGATTGAGCCGATGTAATTTCTAGATTCATGTGCCATACAGGGTTTTTTGTTTGGTTGGTTGGTTTTGGTGGGTTTTTTTTTGTTTGTTTGTTTGTTGTGGGTTTTTTTAGTATTTTTGCTCAGAAAGCAGAGTGTTTCCTGTGCTATCTTGCAAAGATAAACTCCTGTTCTCAGGCTTGGAAGGAAGATGCTTTTCCGTGCTCCCCCCCAGGGAGAGTTGTTGATGGGCCATGCTGATGAGAAGGCAGGGTTTTCTGGTGGGCTGAGGAGCAACTGGGAGAATTGTCTTTCTGTCCTCACGCTCTTTTCTTTCTTTCTGTGTGCCTGGCTGCTGCAGGAGTTGGGGGAGAGGCTGCTGTCTTGGCACCTGTGGAAGGCTGCAGTAGTGGAGCGGCGCCAGCACTGGCTGTGAACTACCCCTTTGGCCTGGACTGTGGTTTTCTGGGGAATCACCCAGACCAAAGCAAACACGGTGCACACCTGGCAGGGCCTATTAAAGCACTCCCCTAACACAGGCAGGCAGCACCTTCCACTGGGTTCTGGTTCAAGCTGGGACCAAGCCACCTGGCCAGGGCAAGGATGATCCCATGGCTCACTGTGCTGAGGTGTCCCCAGGCAAGTGGGGGGAAAATCCTGCACAGCAAAGAAAGGCACACATGCCTTTCACACATTATGCCATGATCTGATTAACACCAATTTCCCTAGGGATCTTCTTACCCATTTTCATAGCGATTCAAGTGAAAGATACTCTCAGGGCTTGATTTCCCCTGAGAGTACAGACACAGAGGGCCACACATGGATTGGAAGGTCTTTGATCATCAGCCGTAATCCCCATTCTAGTCCCATTTAACCTCCCTGCAGCACTCTGCTATTCTGAAAGCACTGCAGAAGCAGAAGTTTTGATCCACAAGCTAAGTTGCCTTCCCCTAACCCAGGTGTCACTTGGGTGTCTCCCTCACTCCTGCTGATCTTTTGCCCAGAGAAGGAAATGCTTGGGGATGTTTCCAGCAAGCCTTCAGGACTAGGGCAGAAGACACACACATCTAAAAGGTCAGTTAAGAAAACAGGATTAAAACCAAGCCCACAGGAACTGTGGGATGGAAGCACTTCTGTCCTTATGTAAAAAAAAAAGGCACATTCCTCACATGTTTTTCAGCCAGCTTTGCCTTGCAGCTGAACACAGAAAGAGACATACATGGTGACAGAACATCTCCCTGGCACATTTTCCCTCCCTCCTTTTTTTTTTTGTAATTTTTTTTTTTCTCCTTCTGCTTGCTCACATGAGGCAGTAGCTGCTTTAGGAGGAAAGCATTGCTCTGGCCTCACTCAGCATCCACTGGTTCAGCTTACTCAGCTTCATCCTCAGGGGGATTTCTGGAGGAAGGTAATCTGGCACTGTGGCTAAACCAGCTTCCCTTCAGCAGCCAGTAAATAGTCCCTGACCTCCTGAAGAGGAGCAAATGAACTTCACCAGGGTGAACTGTTTCACACAGTCCATGGTAATGCCTAGTCCCTGTCCTGCTGGTAGCAGGGAGAAACAAGGTTTGCAGTCTGATGAATTCACATCCCTTAATTCTCCAGGTCCTGTAGCTAACTAATCAGGCCTGAGGGATTTGAAGGGATTTTCCTATTTGTGAAAAATACATTTCTACTAAAGATAAAAACTCTGTTAGTGCTGGCTGTGCAGCACCTCTTCTCCATTTGCATGCCAAGTGTGTTTTCCCTTGCTCCTTATCTGCTTAAAATCAGAAACATTTTGGAAAAAAAAAATAGTTAGAAACCTTGTGGTTTTTAAAAGCTGCCTGTGCCTGAAGGCACTATCTATTCTCCTGACAAAATGGTTGAGGATGAAAGAAAGATCCCTTCTCCTCCTCATATCAGAAGGGTCTCACAAGGAGGTGAGTCTGTAGAGAACTGTCATGAATGGAGCAGCACCGAATACGCACTCCAGCTGAGATGCTGGCGTGCTTACTCCCTTTCTTGCTCAGAGGACACTGTGTGGTTGTGTAATGACAAAGCCACAGCATTTTAGGAAGGAGACAAGAGGAAGGAAACTGTGCAAGAGAGGGGTTTCCCAAGCTTTGACACTGTCTTTATATGTGGTACTTTGAATGGAGGAGAAGTCTGGGAACAGGGAAACCAGAAGGGTTTTTTTGTACCTTTACTTCCTTTGCTGAGCCAGTAAGTTGTATCCCAGTTGAAGCTGGGGCAGTTTCCCCACCCCAGGCAGCCCACAGCAGTCACCTGGCAAGCCCTCACAAACCACGCAGGACCCTGTAAGCTACGAGACATGCACAAAGCACACAAACGACCTCCTGCCTCATTTACTTATGGACATGCTGACTCCACAAAACACTGCTGGAAGGGCTAGGACTGACGTGTGACCCTGGGGAAGGTGGGACTGACCCATGAGCTCCATCCACACCCGTGCCTTGTCAGCCTGCAGCTGTTCCCCAGCATTGGGCATCACACTCACCAGTCCTTTCCATCATCCTCTGTCCCTCCTGCCATGCCACAGGGCAGCTGGGATCATCGGGTGCCCTCCCATACCGTGTCCCTGCAGCACAGTGGGAACATGTCATGCTCTGTGGCAAGCACAGATGGGAGGGTGAGGTGGGATGTGAACGTGCCTGGGCACAGATAAGCTGCATCATCTCTGCATAGCCTGCAACACCTCCACACTCACACCCTCTGACTCTAATTTGTCTTTTCATTTGGTCCTAGCAGACCTTTTTACAAAGCTTGTTGAAGAGGCCAGCCCCCAGATTTAAGCACTCAGATTCAGGAGCTAACCCAGCAGGGAATTTTACCGTGAAGCCATTATCTGTGTTGCAGTATTTCAAGCACAGTCAGGTTTGACCTACAGCCCTGAGATGGAAAGATGTCACTGCCCATCTGACCACAAGAGATAAAAGCGTAGATCAGCCTGTTTTAGTCTTAGGAGATAAAAACCGGTTTGTAAAGAAAAGAAAAAAAAAAAAAAAGAAGAAAAACCCCACACTGTTCCAGCTGCAAAGGCCATGGTATCTCTCCTCACTGGGCAGATACCACTGGGCTCAGCTGCAGGAGATTCAAAGATTTTCTCTGCACTAGCAGAGAAAAACTTCAGAGGGTGAAAGGACTCTGAAGGGGCCATGCACATTCATATAGATTTCTACTTTATTTACAGGATCTGAAATCAGGTTTTGTCCTGGGCTTGTTGAATATTTGGCTATATTGCTATGGTGCTATTACTGAGCGTGGGAATTCCCTCCAGGGTGGAGTCTTGTGCTACAGGTGTGGTACCAACAAAAACAAGCACAGCTTTTCACTGCTGTTTTCAGGGTGGGCCTTGGAGCAGCTGGGTGTGGGGAAAATTGCCTCAAAATTTTTCTGCTGTTTATGGTTTAGTAGAAGAGTAATTAACTGCTAAGTGTATGGAAGTTGGAGGGGATAGGACTAGGACAAGAACCAATTTGACATATTTCAAACTACCCTTATCATGGTACTGTATAACTTCCTGCAGAACTTCTTGTTTTTGTCTCCAAAAAGAACACTTATCCCTTCTGTCAGATTAAAAAATATGCCTGTGACCTGGGCATAAGAAACATCTGATTTAAAGACTCCTGAAAATGAGAATGATTTACAGAAGTTGGTTGGTTTGCATGAGATCGCTCTGTAAACGTGTTAAAAATGGTTGGAATAATAATAATTTATGATTAAGAAGAGGAAAGAAAGAAGGGTAGCAATACTTCTCACTGTTAACAGTGGCAGAGGGCTCCTCTGAAGCCACCTGATGTGTAACACTGTGGCTGTATGGGAGCTTAGCTAACCACTGTGTCCTGCAGAACCACCTGCAGCAGGGTAGTGGGGTTAGCAGGCAGGACTCAAAGCTCGGTGGAGACCGTCATTGCTACCGTTGGTGAGACTGCACCACACAAAGATATTTTTAATCAAAATTTTAAAGCACAGATCCATCTGAAACAAGCCAAGCAGGTTCTGCTGCAACTATATTTAATCACTGTTCCGAATCCTCTCCCACGGCCCATGGCACAAGGCTCACAAGAGCACAGTGGTGCTTGGCCTGGTTTCCTCTCTAGCTCAGCTATCCTCACATGACCCTGCTTACAAAGGACAATGCTGGTTTCTTTCCCAGATCTAAAATATCAATGGACATACAAAAATAAGTGCCCACATTTTGTTCACAGTTATTGCAAATACTCGATTTGTGTTAAAGGTGTATTTTTCAGCTTAGGTGTACTTAAAGATTTTTGCTTTATTTATTTATTTTCAACAGACCTTCCACAAGCAAATCAGAGGCAGAATGTTATGGGAGAGCAGGCAACAACATACTAGGCAGCACAGCTAACCTGTCTCAGCAGCTCCATGGTATTTGTCAAGAGCTGAGGGAAGGAGGTTGAGGGAGGGAGCTTTCACCAGCAGGAATGATTCCAGGCGGTAACTGCAGCTCTTGAATCCCGCCCTTACATCCACCCGTTTTACACAAAGCTGAAAGACACACACACACACACGTAGTTTCACACTCTTTGTATGGCTACACCTGCAGAGTGGGCTGAAGTACCATCTGGAGAATTGTACTTTTACTTCTGGAGAGTGCCACAAGCTAGCGATGCGTGTGAGGTTGGCAAAGAGCAATTGTTTATTCTCCTAGGTAACAATCCATTGCGAAACAGTTTAAAATGCCAGGACAATAGAACCGTGGCAACCCACAGTATGTGGCACAACCAATTCAAGGGGTGTGCTTTTTGCATTCTCACAGGGTGATAAAACATCAGCCTGTGCTAAACTGGGTCCTACAAGACCTTATTCTCTCCCTTCTACAAGCACTGAAGCTTGTGGCAACTGTGTGGTGAGCCAGACAAAAGTTATTCCTGCAGGGGAAAAGGGACAAGCGTTTGCCCAGAGAGACTCCCCGAACTGGGTCACCTTGCAATCACATGGGTGCTATTGCTGGCACAAGGGATGGCGTGGGATTGAAGGCAATTGAAGCAGCAATTGAAGGCAGCTCTTTCTGAGTTAGATCTGATAAAGGTGCTGTGGACCTGCACCCTTGTGTGTTCATGTCAGAGGCCAAATATCACAAACCTGAGCCCAGAAGCTGAAACAAGCCCCTTTGCCTGCTCTGTCTTGCAGCCCACCTTCGTCTTGCCAGCCCTTTTGAAAGCTCCACACTCGTGGCAGGGCTGGATTACAGCATGTATCTGTGCATACACAGATGATTCTTGTTACAAAGCACAAGTGCTCGTGTACTGTGATGGTACGTGTTTCGATTTGCCAACCAAAGTGGGAAAGCATCACATACTCATTATTATCTGCCTTTGAAATAAGGGCTGTAACATCATTTTGCAAATATGTGCTTCATCAACAGAAGCAGTGTCTCAATCATCCTCCTGCTGAATACATTGCACATGCTTTCATTTGTCAATAGGTCTAGATTCAGACAACAGGAAAATCCATTTTAACCTCTTTTTCTCTATTAATAACTACACCCAGCTCTTAAAACTGAAAGTGAAGGATCTGTGCTACTTCATTCCTGTAATACAGACCACTTGTAATGCTACTTGCCACTAATGCTTTTTGTTACCTTCCTTTTCCAGATAACCTTATGCCCTTTTTCAGACCATCAAAACCTTCACCTGGATGCCAGGACATTCACTACATCACACCCCCAGCTTATTTTGCAGTCCATCTCTGTAATTCTTGCCTTTGAACTTACAAGCCATTATTGTGCTTTACGCAGATGTCCCCTACTGTGAACTACCTACACAAGAGCTCAGATCTGTTTCCTGCATTGGAGTGAGAAAGGTGTAGGTGTCAGTGCAAAATACTTGAAGTAGGAAAAAAAAGTTAAAAAAATACTTCCTGACGAGTAGTGTTGTCACCCAAGGGATATAACTATTTTTGCACTTACAGAGCTAATTTTACACTATTTTATACTTTATTTCCTTGGTTTGCTACTAGGTAAGAGAGGTTAGTAATGGAAACTTCTGGAGATAAGAACAGGGAATATCATCACCCAATTTTCTTACAAGCATTCAACAAACATTTCATGTGCGCAGACGCACAGGAAGCAGAGCAACTGGGAGCTACAGGCTGAGAAATCTACCAGAGACAGAGGATTCAGGCAACTTGCCACTATGTCGTGGTATGTCAGGCAGCTTTCCTGGTCACCACTGAAAATCCTCCTTTCTCTCCTGTCTGTTCTTCTAACAGCCTCAACAGCAACTCTCCAGCCTTCTTACAGGCACATCCTGTTGCCTTCGGGAGCAGTGAGTAACTAAGCTAACCTGGTAGCCTATTTTCAAGGTTCACCACATCCTTAGGTGAGAAGTGTTTTCTTTCTGTCAGCCAGGCATTTCCAAATACTGTTAACTGAAACTAGGCTAACATTCAGTGCAAACACATTTCTTCACAACACCCTAAAGGTATGCACAGCTACAAATGGTTTAGGGCACACAGGTGGAAAATGAGACCAAAGAAATGCTGCCCATCCCACTTGTGCTAAAACCCGATCCAAGGTGGCTGTCCCCTTTGGCAGCCAGCTTGCTGCATGTTTCCTTGACACCTTGTTGGAAGTTGCACCTTCCTAAACACCATAAAGCTGCACTGTTCAGAGGGACTCCCTGCCTGGCTGGCAATGCCAGCCTCCAGTTAGATTCCAGAAAGGAGGCTTGGATCGATTTAGAGAACTGATACCCCTCTCTCCCCAAGGAAAATATTTGCTTACAAAGGAGGATTTTGGCTGCTGCTCCTACAGATACACCACCAGATTAACCAGACCCTGCTTTTGGATCCTGTCCTGCACTGCCCCCTGTGCTGGTACTACTACTGCAGGACCAGGATCAAGGTTAAACCAGTGTCCAATCTGAGATAATGCTACTTCTCTAAATGATTTTTAAGTTTAAGTTTTTAAAACCATCGACTTGTTTCCAAATCAGGTCCCCTGGGTAGCCCTGGAAATTCCTGGGCTACACCATGGGTAGAGGAGCAGAGGAACCAGGGAGGAGCTGTTGTACCAGCAGTATCCCCAGAGAAACCTTCTTTAGACTAGAAGCAGGTAGTCGATGCTGCTCAGATGAAGGCTGGTATCACATGCTGACAGAGGCAAATACCACTTTGGTGGACCATGTGTCATCATATAAATCAGATTAGTCAAGCTGTTCTTTTGGTGATGCAGGCTGGTGCTTCCATAGCAGTTTAAACCAAAGGCAGTGTAATCCCATTTCCTCTTCCCTTGTTTATGTCAGTACTACGGCCAATCTGACCCTACAGTGAGCTGACTCAGGTCACTAATCCAATAGAGAACTGAACCAAACAAAGCAATGTTTTCCATCAGTTCAGTAAACAGAATGGCTCATTACAAATGTAAATGAGCAGCAGCACTGGCTGAAGGAAGAGGGTGGACACAGCTGGCATAAAAGCAGGGAGCGTGAACATACCTGCAAACATCACAGCAACATTAGGTGTCACTCACTGAAAGGTATCCCTGTTCCTGATGGTGCAATCCCACTCCATGCACGTTCACACCCTGTTTCTCCATCCACAACTACCAAGTTTGACTCAAGTTAGAGAGAACGCTGCTTTCTACTCTAAGGAATTTCATAAAGGTTCAAACACGTTATGTTCACAACTCTCGATGCCAGTGGGTGTCACAAGAGGTGGGTTTCTGCGAGAGAAAAACAGGGTTTTTTAGGGTTTGCCAGCAAATTAAACCAGCAGAGTTGTGTGTCCTAATCTGCACTGCACACTACACCACCAAAGCCTTAGCTAGGAAACATTGTGGTTCAATGGGTAGACCAGCTATGGCACAAGGAGTTGCACAGCAAGACTGTGTAGCGCATCTGAAGCACCAGGAAGCTCAGCTACAACTGACAGGTTCTAAAAAGGACCAGGAGAAAAATGCTAACCCAAAAAATGGAAGCACACATTTGTCTGTACATAATTCTGCCAAATGCAGTTCGTTGGATTTTGACTTCGTGATATGCTGGGTCTATTTATTCACCAGGTTTACAGTCAAGTTCATTATGGTTCTGATATTTAACATCACTGCACAGAATTTTCATAATGATGGTGACACAGGTAGGACTACTACTAGAGAAAAGATTACTATGCTAAGAAAGGCTTGGTCAAACAGCAGCAAATTCTGTTAATAACTGAGATTTTTGACAGTCATTTAAGAATGCAAGTTCATCTGTACAGACTTAGCAAAAAGGATGGGAGAAAGCATTGTGGGCTTTTTTTTTTTTTTTTAACATGAGAATCATGGTAAATAAACAAGATCCAGACACTATTTTAAGCGGCTTTGTATAAGCATGTGATGATCCTTGTTTTAGTTTGGGCATGAGAGATTTAAGTTCATTGTTCCAACGGATCCTGAACTACAGGATGTCTTGCATTGTTTCCAAATAGTTTGGGTTACAGCAAAACAAGGGAACAGAACAAATTGTTACTAGCAAGAACTGGCTGGAACAAGCTATAACAATTTAGGAACTTCCAATCTAAAAAAACCCAACACACAGTAACCCCCCCCCCCCCCCCCAGATGATTACAAAATGAAAAGCAATGCTCCTGCAGTTATTACAATGGTAGTGTTGGCTTTTTTCTTTTTTTTTTTAAACAAGAAAACATTAATACTGTTATGGATACACTACACAAAACTTGATCCCATAAGCTAAGGCTGCTGTTTTGCAGAACTCAGAATAGCAGGCTTTGCTTCAGTGTCAGGGGGAAAAAAAAAGTGCCTTTTTTTTTTTTTCTTCATATGTCTGCAAGCTGCAGATCTAGTTCCTTCTTTCATCTAACTTCCAACAATACGCACTGAACAAAAATATTTCTTGTTTGGTACACCTGGACATCAGCTTAATGAGAAACAGGACAGAGAAGGTATAGAAGAATGCAACATACTGTGCCATGTCATTAAAATTGCTGTAATACATCTACATGTACTCACTCCACCTGAACTCCCCATCTGCCCCTGTGCTTAGACAGACATCACTGGAGGCTTTAGAGTTGAAAAAGCATGGTCTAACATTGTGCGTTACAAGTTGATCGAGTGCCACATGTTGCACTAAAGAAGCATCTGAAATCCTAGAGAGGTTCATTGCTCCCTGCCCTAACATCATTTACTTCCAGGATGAAGACACAGACAGCTCCCAATGACCCACAGATTTATGCTGACTCCCCACTAAGAAATTTCTGTCTAATACACGATGTTCCTGCTGCTGAGGCTTCCTTGGGTAGTGGAGGGATTGCTCATAAGAAATTCAGGTGCCTTTCACAGAGTCAAATAAAGAGATTTACCTAAGCTGACTGCATGTACTTGGCATTTTCACCCTTACACTCTACATGACAAAAAAAAAAAAAAAAAAGAGCACTGGGAAGATAACATGGACACAGTCACAAGGCTGTTCAGATCCAGTACAAGTTTAGTACAGATAACACTGGTCTGGGTCTTGCATGCAAGTAAGATTGATCCTACTGGTGCTTAAATACTTGTGCATTCACACCGTAACTGCAGCTACCAGAATTTTTAGTACTGGCACAACAAATACATGGAGTGAGCCTAAGGCTGGTATCACTCTCTATAAGCTCTACCCAAACCAGAAATGCTAGATCATATCATGCACACTCTGTTTTCTCTGCGAGTGCCAGATTTAGATCAGCAGGTGATACCAGGTACAGTTCAACACCAGCCATGACTGGCACAGTTTGGTTGCAGGTGCTGTCTGCTCCAGGGTGTAAGGAATGTGATCATGTGTCTGTGCAATACATGGCATTTTCTCATTAGGTCAGGTATCCCCATCAGTGTAGCTGCCTTATCTTAAACAACAAAAAGGTCTCAGTGAAAAAGAAAAATCTCCATCATTAGTATGAAAAGAGAACCGTCAATTTTCACTACAGGACAAAAATAATAGCAAAAATGGCATTTCAGTTGCTGCAATATTAACTTTCCTTATTTAAAAAAACCCCCAACCAAACAACAACAACATTCCCAGTTAATATATTGTAAACAGCTTATTTAATCGTCTCTGAACAATGTGTGACTGGATGTTTTCCACTGCAAAACCATTAAGGGATGAACAAACACCCACTGCTCTCGGAACTACCACCTGAGTTATACAATCACATACAAGCTCCAAAATTTATAATTAAAGGTCTTGCAGGGAGTTTTAATACTAAGTAATATGAAAATGTGCTCTAGTCATATGGCTCCCTGATTGTAATCTTCCTTTTGTTTTGTTCAAGGAGTCGTTAATGAAGTTTTATATACATAATCAAAGCTGATCAAGAACAAATCATCAGTGGATTGTATTTTATAGCAGAATAAGCAACAACTTAAGTCTGCTCAAATTCCAGGTTGTTATACAACTGGAATATTAGGAAGAAAGGTCCCAGAAAGTTTCAGAAACTCAGCTGTCACTTGGAACAGCACAGACCTTTCCAAATGTGCCCCTAGTATTTGTTCTGCCAATTGTTACACAAACCCCCATAAAATTCTAAGATCACCAATGTAACCTAAAAGCAAGGGTGGCTTCACCTTATCATCTACCCTACATTACCTGACACAAGGGAAGTTGAAATTAATGGAGGCACTAATGGAAATTCAGGAAGTTTTGTAAAGTGCACAATTCACAGTACATTTGAATCTCCTCAATTCAGTTATCACATAAGGTTACCATCTTTTATTAAAACCACCAAACACAGAATTGCATCTCGTTTACTACAATGAACTTGAAAAATACACATTCAAAGGGCTTTAACTGTAAAGCAAAATAAAAAGAAAGCAATCCCAGTTTGTGATGACTTACAAAGCCTCCTCCAGAGGTCTCAAACAAACAAACAAAAACCCCAAATAACAAAAAACCAAACAAACCAAAGAGATTATTTTGAAGTAACTAAAGACAATATAGGAACAGCATGACAAAGGAATGAAGATAAGGAGCTAAGTCATGTTAGCTTGGCATTCTTCCAAGAAGACTCATGTCTACCCAACAGTAATGTTCTCTTTCTCCTCAGTGTCTCCTTCCTCATGACTTTGTTTCTCCCTTTTAGCTGCTGAGACTTAAATCTCTTCAATTGCAGCAAAACGCCTTGTATGCAAGTTTTTGCGGCCTTCCCTATTTTCCTAACCCAGAACCTTTGAAGGAGCAAGGGGAATTTCTTCCCAGAGACACTCCTGTTGATGGATTTTGTCTATTGGTCCCATCCAGTCACAACATTGTTTCCAGCAATGCCCAAAGCCTCAAAACCAGGTAGGTAACAAACAGCTGAAATCCCAAGTTGCATATAGAACCTGTTTACTTATAGCAAATGTCTGTTAAGTTCACTAATTGCACCCCAAATAAATGTCTAAAGGAATGTGCTGAGAATTGCAGCTCAAGTTTTTCCCTTAACTTTTGTCCTACAACCTTGTACAAACCTGAGCAAATATTAAGATCATCTTCAGTTCCCCACAGTTAAAGCACTAATGTTAACATTTCAACATTGGGGCAAGAAAAGAACGCAGGTAAATGTAAGAATTATCTCAAGACACTCACCCCACATAATCTAATATAAAATTTTACATTAGGAGCCAAATAGATCAGATGAAAAATAAAGTGCAGAGTATAAAAATTCTTTTAAAGTAGAAATTAAAGGCAAGCAATAGTCACAGAAACATTCAAAGTAATCAAGCATTCTGATAGAACCACAAGTTAAAAAAATTCTATTAAAATGAGACACCAAGTATTTCAAAAACCTCTGTTTTATTTGTACAGAGTAAAATACATCATATAGTGACCATTGTTTTCCACCCATAATCTAAAGCCATTAGTAAGTGTTTTCACCAAATATCCTGTCCAGAAGCACGGACGATGGAAATGGGAATGCTAATTAGTCTCTCTCTGCCAGAGCTACAAGGTGGACATCAATCTCCGCTTCTGTAAGGATCCTGGAAGAACAATTAGAAATCTTAAATAGTTTAAATGATTCTCCCCTTATGCTCCAGTATTACAACCTAGTATCGACACAAATTTTATACAATGCATCTTCAAAGCCCCGCTGCCAGGACCACAGATGAACATTCCAATTCTTTTTGAAAAATAAAATAAGGACCAAAGGTAGTGGAGAGCAGAGGTAACAAATGGTAGAAAAAGAACAGGTAATTCCTCATGAATAATATATTTGCAAGCTGGGACCTGGTGAGAAGAATGGGTATGGTAATTAGTATGATCACTTCAAGGGGGAATAAAGGTTTTCATAGCCTTCTGTCCAGCTTATTATCCATCCTTTCTCTGAAGGACAAGATCTGTAAAATCTGGCAGAAAGTAAGCACTTGGCCCTTGAGCGGCAGCAGAAAAGGGGTAAGGCAGCTCCTGGATGCTTTCTCAAAAATGCTATGCTGTTCTGTTGTCCTAAACGCACGCTGACAAATCCCGAACTACCTATCATCACCGGGTCAACTTTAAACACATTAGAAAGCACTCAAAAGACTGCACCTGTGGGACACAAAGGTTTGAAGCCTCTCTCCAAACCCCACCTACCAAGTAGCTAGGCTAAAGCAGCAGTGGACTTTTGTTCTCCACTTAGCTATTTTTTTTTTCTTTTTAATTTAGAAAAGGCAATGAAAGACTAAGAAATACTTGAAGTCTGTAGCAAGCCAGACTCACCTAAATTTTAGCTAAGACACATCTATAGGGTCCTTTCACATTAGCAACCCCCCCCCAAAACAACTACTATTCCTCCTCCTCACATTTCATGCATACTTCCGCAGCTGTCTATTTTACTGAGAGAGGACTGTCAAATACACTGTATCTGACATGAGCTATAGCCCTCAGCAGGAAGATTTCCAGGTGTTGTCTCGACAGATTGACCAAATAACCTTGATGCGTGTGGGGTACTGCACTTAGATTCAGGCAGTAACGGGGCAGGGGGGGAATTGCAGATGTCTTGCTTTCATGCTAGGTGGGAATGCAGAGTACTCAGAAAGTAAAAGTTCAACCAGTTCCAGATCACCACAGTGATTTTTAAGTCCAGGATCTTTTAGTCTTATAAAATTTAAATAGTTCAAATCATAAAAAATCATAATCTATTAACTATATACTGCAGAAGTTAAAAACTGCTACAACTACAAGATGAGCACGAGTCATTTGAACAACCCATTTAGAAAAGGATTAAAAAAACCTAAGGGACTTCTGTAACTTTCCCTGATATAAACCAGACTTTACTGCATTAGCTGTCATGACTATGATTTGAAAGTGGAGTTCAGACACTAATGCAAAGAAAAATAAATTAGTCTTTTAAGCATGAAAAATCATCTAGACCAGATGTAACTACATTTTAATCATTCCATAAAGCAATATCCTTTGAAGAAACAAAAGACAACATTTTTCTCTACTGGATCCCGTTAACCATGTCAAACATTTTAAAACTGTATGGGTTGTTTTGTTTTGTTTTGTTTTTTTAACAATGTCTTTTACCCCTACACATTTTGAAGAGTTATAAGCAAAAAAGAAATCCATAACCTCAACTTCTGGCATTTATCTCCTTTTCTCAATTTACCATTACACAAGTTAAAATTAACTTCACATTACCAGAGAAACACTCCCAAGTTTCATCAACACTGATCACTTACCTGAATTTAGGATTTTCCACTGTAACTACACCAACTTCTATTTCTGAAGGTTTGAAATCAATGGATAGTACAGTAGACAGGCATGTTATTGCTGTCTGAAAAATGACACAAAATCCCATCATTAAACAGAAAGCAGTGGAGTTTATTTTTTGTTACTGTTTTTACTTCCCCCAATAGACACAACATTAACAACTACTCCTAGTTTTCAGTTCTTTCCTTCCATCTCAAAACCTCAGATGAAAAGTTTCAAATAGTTTCTCCTTGTTACAGAACACAGTCCCTCTCCAGTCCTCTCCCTAAAAAACCCAATCTACAAAACCCAAAGGGACACGTCATTTTTGTAGTAGAATACACTACAACATAAACCAAAACCTTTTATCATGCAAATATTAAAACCCCATGTCTTAAGGACAGAACATGTTTTGTTAGTGGCAAACAAGACAAACATCATCATTACAGTCCAAAATTACTCAAAGCTTGCATAGCTTCCATTTTGGCTTTTCTTCTGGTAATTAAAATTACATTGGCTGTTTTGAAAAGCTCCATTTCATCACAGCTTAGGGTTTTTTTTCCCCCACCCTAATAAGCAGCTGTTTAAAAAGGTTTTATTTGCAACCTCACTCACATTTAGCCCTGCAGCGGGGTCATAACAATGCTAAATATGTATTCCTAAAATGCTGATTGAGCACAAAAAAGTTCCATAAGAGAGCTATGCAGCTAGGTGCTTATCAGATCAGTTATTCTGACATGCTGGCATTTCATTGTGATTAGTCATGTGCTAGGAAGTGTAGAACAGCAGACAAGACGTTTCTAGAAAAGTTTTATTTTCCATATGTTGATAACACATTGATTCTCCAAGACTATATAGACACCTTATCAGAAGACTGCCAAGTTGTAAAAAAAACAAAAACAAAAAACCAACCCAAAAACTAAAAACAAAACAAACAAAATTTTTATACTTGGAGCATTACCTCTAACACACCACAAACTTTTTTTTTTTTTAAAAGAGCAGTGTGTGTCAGTGTGCTTGTGCACCAAGAACATTACAAAAATGTGATCCTTGTTTTGGCTTGACACACTTCTCCCTATCACTCTCAACTTTTAAAGCAACAGTGTCTGATCTACATTCATAATGTCAGCATTCTTACAAAGACAACAAAATGGTATAGAAGCACATCAAGGATTTGAGTGGCAGATTAATTACCAACTAAGTATTCGCACCATACCGTGGAAATTTTAAAATTAAAACCAAGAACATTAAAAGACTGTTTCATCTACCTCCAACTGCTCAACTAAGAGACATGCACAGTATAATCAAGCACTGACAGGAAAATACGTTGAAGGTGAAAAGCATTTAGCCAGGATAAAAAAAAAGTATCTCTGAGGTAATTTCAAATACATTAAATTTCAGTATGCTGTGACTATTTAAGTCTCTCAGGATCTTCTCTTTAGAGAAGTCATATATTAAGGAAATCATTAGTTATTAAGCTATACATATAGATCTTGAGTTCATGCCTGAGAACTTTCCACTGAAATGGTACTTTCACAATAGTGTAGACTTCAGAAGTAATTTAGCTGAAGGTCTGAATCTGCACAGCACTCACAAGGACCTTGATACAATACTCCCTTTAACCTTACAGGGGTGTCAGTTGCTTAAGTTATTACTCCTCTGTTCAACTTCTGATCTTGTTATGCAGAAAATGTAACATTTTAAGAGAAGAAAAAAAACAGGCAGGGGAAACAGGTGGGCCATGGAAGCAGACTGTGTAGATAGATCTCTACAGTGTAAGTGAAAAAGTAAGGATGGTTTATAAAATAAGTTCACTGACCTATTTTATAAGTAGGATACATTTTTATAATAGGCCTTGAACAACAGTTCTCACAGTAGGCATAACAAATGGTGTTATATTTACTAAACCAACAGACAAGCACAGTCTCATCCTGTTGAAAATGCTTTCGAATATGAAGATCATTTTAAGTGTCACTAAAAGAAAATTGTACTGGCATCCCCAGAATCAAGCACTACGCCGGGAGGGCTACAATTCTAGATTCTGCTTCAGCTAACGTAAAGCAGAAAAATATTAGAATGAATATTTAAACATTTTGCAAAATAACTTCAAAAGATTTTCTGGTTGGAATAGCCATACTTGCTCTGGCAGCACTATAAAACTGTAAGAAAACAGGAAATGCACAACTGCTTTCCTCTATATTGCAAGCCTACATATACATCATATTCATTAAAAATACTTCAGCGAGTCTTTATTTCCTTCTGCTGGCCTACCTCTACTGTTTGTTCGTACGTCCAATCAAATTTCTTCTTTACTTTCTTTTCAAGAAAACTGGTTGACTCTGTCTGTTTAACTCCTGCAGCTGTGGCCTTGAATCCACAATAGTATCCTGCTGGATCACACTTGTATACCTGAGGGCCGTGTTCTTCATCGATACCAATCAAAATCATACCTTGAAGATAAAATTTCTTAATTTATTTCTTTCCTCAATTTTAGCAATTTCATTCAACTGAAGAATAGATACTCCCATGAAAAATGTGCATGGACAGCAGTACATTTTTGGGAACAAGTCCCATACCTACTGCTGTGACTTTCTATTAAACTCTAATTTGCCATTTCTTACCAGCATCTTATACCAGGTGTGCAACTCAGTTTATGCAAACTAGATTTGTCATTCCCCGAGAAGGTTATGTATTAAATAGAAAAACATTTTTACCATGCTCACTGTGTAGAGCAGTCCTTACAGTGAGGAAATACAAAAGTTTCATCCTGATACAAAGTTAATCCAGACACAATTCACATCCTGTGTATTATATGACACTTTAAAAGTGTAAACAATAGTTCTAGTAACACGTGTCTTCTATCAGAAAGCAACTTTACAAGTATGTTGAAACTAAAAGAAATATTAAAAGATGAACTTCAGATTTCTTGAGAGTCATCCTGAGAAACACTCAATTCCCCTTCCTGCTTATATTTAAAGGGGAAAAAAAAAAAATCTGAAATTAAATGTGGAAATACCAGAACAGAAAACTCTTTGAAGACCATTTGACTAAGTCCTTTCAAGTTGGATAGACTTGAAGTAATACAAACTGTTCACATCGCTGAAATGTATCTGTGTTCACTCACACTTAACAGATTTGCAGCAGTATAGTCTCAATACACATATTAAAAACAACTCGAAAGCAAGACTTGGGGAAAAAAAAAAGGCAAGACAGAATAAGGTCAAGGTTTTAAATTATTTTCACTTTATATATGCATAATTTTTAACTAGCAGTTACAGCTTATAACCTTCTGAGCAGCTATTATTGTGACAGAAAATAAAATTTTCCCATTATCTTTTCAAAAAAGTTTAAGGAAAATTAAGAAAAATACATTTTTATTCATATGTTAAAACAAAACAAATAAAAAAAATCACTTTCCACTAGTATCAAGGCATGGAAAATGACAAGGGAAGAAAGAAACAGTAATTCCTGAACATTACAAGCATAGGAAAATTGCCCCATCATGGAAACTGTGATGCACACCAAAATGTTTCTTTAGTGAGAAGTGCTGGTGCCTATTATGATTACAAGAAGTGATTCATCAATTCTGAAACTATTCTTAAAAGAAAAAAACTAACCAAAAAACCCAAGCAAATAAATAAATAGATAAATAAAAGCCCAGGGAGATTATATAATGAAAGAGTAATTTAGGAAACATTATATCTTTTATCTGAGTTCCTGTACAGCCTAACACTGTGGTTATAATTTGCCTATGGCCAAATGTAAGAAAAAAAAATAAAGTCAGAACCCACCTCAGAATGTACAGATGACCATGAATATCTACAAAAAACAACTTTACACACATCTTTTTTTTTTTTTTTTCCATTTAAGCTGCATTTGCTGTTATAAAACAAGACTGATTACAAATGTAGTATTTTAAGGCAGTTCTTCTCTACATTATATGCATTATGGCTAGGTTAAGAGCAAAAACTACACAGATTTTTGACCTAGACGTACTACTAAAATAGTCACAAAATCTGCAAAAGCATAACTGCACTCTCCATATGTCTTTTAACAGCAATATTTACCCAGAGACAGGTAAAAAGAGCATCTCCCATTCACAGACATCACTATGCAGTGCAAACAGCCTAGGCCCTAAAAACTAAGGTGAAATAGTATTACATGTTTTAAAGAGGCTAAATCATTTACTCCACTTCAAATGTTGAGCCAATGGTAAAATCACGGCTCCAACTCAAGAATTCCAACGCTGCTCTCTCATTTGGCTGTTCCTCCCTCTTACTCCTTCAGTTACACCCATGTCTCACACCATTTGAAAACAGATGACAATTACCTTACACTCGAAGTCGTGAGCTTAGACATGAATAAGAAACTGTTAAATTCATACACTATACTTACAACAACCAAGAGGCCTCATTTCAGCATTTTGCGTATAGACCTGAGAAATATCCGCAATCCTTTTACACAGCATATCCACAGGGATGTCATAGCCATACTTGTACTTCCAGTTGGCAGCCTCATAGCGGGCTCTCTGCACCTGGGATCTGCTGTCAGCTAGACAAAAATGCCTAATATTAATTTCACTGAACATGTACCACCTTTATTCCTAGAATTGC
This sequence comes from Megaceryle torquata, assembly GCA_024611175.1. Taxonomy (NCBI): domain Eukaryota; kingdom Metazoa; phylum Chordata; class Aves; order Coraciiformes; family Cerylidae; genus Megaceryle; species Megaceryle torquata. The sequence goes on along the minus strand of JANIJG010013418.1, from coordinate 31,364 downwards.
TTGAGAATGCAAATTCCAGGCCCAACTTTGTCTTTAAACATACACATTGGAAATAGACAAGGCCTGGAAAACCAGACTAAGTGGAACAAATTTCCTACAGTACTTATTTATGTGATACAAAGTTGGCAAACTACATAAAAAAACAAAAAAAAAACCAACCAACCAAAACACCCCCCAAACCAAAACCACCAAAACAACAAACAAACAACATTCCCCCCCCCCAAACCAACAACAACCTTGACACACTTTAGATAGTTTAAGAAGATGATGAACGAAATACCTGTCATTCCTGTCATCACACAGCCAATATTTTCAGTAATTCTGAATAAATGAGTCACTGTGTTGGAATCCAGTAACTTGTCCTAAAGAGGAAATAGAAATACATGAATAGAAAACACTCTTTCAAGTATAAAAAAAACTCCACAAACCCCAAGACTCTCGATGCTGTGGTATCTACAGAAGAATCGAAAAGAATCAACTAACAGCTAAAAATTATCTTCCAAGCTCTCCACTATTTACTGCTACAGGCATATGAAAGAAGAAATAGGAGAATACAGGAGATAAACCCCACAATATCTTGAAAAGGATGACAGCTAAAGCATGACCAACACTGAAGTCCTTTTACCCCCTGAAGAAACTTTGAGAACACACATACAAAAACTTGTGCTCTAGCTGTGTTCAAACAGAAGTGTCTTCCCCCTTTGTAAACAATGCATCACCACTGTGCTGAAACACTCACCAAAATCTGTTCTGCGTGCTATTGGTATAGCATTTTCTGAATAGGAATTAAACAAATCAGGAAACTGATTATGGACAACCCCAGCCCTTAGAAGCCAGAGTAATGTACACATGCTAAAGTACAGCAGGACGAACTCTGTATTTTAGCTTTATCCCTCTGACCACTACAGAAAAAAAACAATATTACAGTACTTGGTGAGGAAATCTACAATTGAGTACCAAACTGAGTTAGAACTTGTCATAAGCAGAACGATAATATGATATTAAATTAAAACAGCAATACATATCAATAATATAATAAATATAGTATCAATGCTGCAGAGTCTTTCTCCCACCTTTTTTCTCATCTCTTTCCACTCCCCACCTCAAAACCACACTACTTACAGGTACTTTCTTCTGTGTTACAATTACTGCAGAATCTTTCCCACGAACAGCTACAGATGTAAGTCCACCTTGGTTTATGGCCTTAAAAGCATATTCTAAAAAACACACAGAAGTTTTAATAAAAAGTGTTGTTAGAGATGTTAGAACAATTAACTTTGACATATCTCCCCCCAGCACAAATATCTCACCATGTTCTGGCCTTTTTAATACTGGTGCAACACTTTGCATCTTTAAGGTCTTTAGTACAATGCACACAAGAATTTTCTGATGGGAATTAAAGTCATTGACTCTTCTCAAAACCATTATCAATGTTTCCTTCAATTTTGTCTAATAATTTGCCTCTTTTTTCAGTTAGAATGCTTACCAACAACAGAATTTGGTTTAAAACAAAAAGGCTGTGCTGCCCTTGATTAAAACAGCCCAACCTTAACCTACAGCAACTGTAAATCCTGACAGAAGATCTTTTTTAACATGCAGAATTTTAGTATTTCAAGCATTATTACCATTGCAAGGATGTAATTTTCTTTTGTAGATTTTAACCGATACCACAGAAAACTGAAATGATGGTCCAGAAGATGAGGTTTAACCTTACTATCACATTTTCTGGCTTGACATTCAAACACTGCAATGCTTTTACTCACTTTCAAAAATAAAGCCTACACACATGCCAACTAAATAGCATTATTCAGACAAATGGATTAAGATTTACTTGATATGATCCATGAAATAAATTGCCCTTGATTAATGGTTTCAAAAGCCTCAGGAACAACAACTTTTAAAAATCACTTATCTGGCCATGTATGATAAACAGAACTTTCCAGTATCTGGTTAGGAGAGGCAAGTTTCAGGCAGTAGCTGAATGTAGATGATTTTTTTGTTAGTTACATGAATGAAACTGGAATCTAACTGTGCAGCAAATTGCTAAAACCAGCTTCTAAAATAACAGAAACAAAAAAACCTCAACTGTTTTAAAAGCTGCATTCAGATCTGTGGAGGAGACTGAACAACAGAGTAAAAATAGTCTGAAAATGAAAAACCAAATCTTGCAGTACCAGGATTTGATGTCCAATTGCTGAGTCAGTGTTGCAGAAGGGCCGACCACCATGTATGTATTCACAGCACTCTATTTATTACTCTCAGGCATGGGAGCACTTACTGGTGACTCAAACATGCCATAAAGAATGCTCCCTCTTTCTCTCAGCAGATGCACAACTCCACTCACCTCTTCAATTGTCTTCCCTGGGATGATCAGTGCTAGCCTGCAGCAAAGCACAGAACCCAGCGAGACATGAACTCGCACTGACCACAAACTGGTCATGCTTGAAGCCTCAGGCCAGGGCTCTGCAACACTGGTTTAGTATGTACAAATATCTGAAGGGAGGGTGTAAAGAATTAGATGGACAGTGACAGGCTTTTTTCAGTGGTGCCCAGTGACAGGATGAGGCAACGGGCACAAACTGAAACACAAGAGGGTCCATCTAAACATCACAAAATACTTTTTTACTGTCAGAGTGACTGAGCACTGGCACAGGTTGTCCAGGTTAGTTTCAGAGTCTCCATCCTTGGAGACATTCAAGAGCTGCCTGGACATGGTACTGGGCAACCAGCTCTAGGTGGCCCTGCCTGAGCAGGGGCTCAGACCAGATGACCTGCAGAGGTTTCTGTCAACTTCAGCTGTTCTGCAATTCTGTGACACTTAAGTGGGAGAAGGAATAGGTGTCCTCACAAACTGGTTTTGCTCACAAGTACTGACAACCAGGCTTGCTGAACTACAGTTCCTTCTCACATTGTTCCTATCACCACCTGCTTTGCTCAGAGACAAATCAGAAAGTGAAGTGGCTCTTTCAGTGTAACAACTCCAAATTGCTAATGGTGTTTTAAGTCTGTTTTCTGCTACGTAATTATTTCAGCAGTACTGCACACATTCTTTCTGAAAACAGGAGTCCCTTGCTATTCCCTGAATACATCACAATAGTCAGAAATTTGACCATAATGATTTTATTCACCTCCCAAAATTCCGCTTGGATGAAACATCACCTTTGAAGACTGGAACAAATAGGTGGCAAGACAACACTGATGCTCTCATGGTTTTTAACCACAGCAACAAGAAATATATATGAAATAGCTATTACTTTTCTAACATAAGATCACTTGGAGAAGGGACGTGAGCCTTTTGAGCTTCAGAAACAGAAGACAGATCTAAGGCTGTACGGTACAGGCATTTCAGTCGAGTATCACTATGCTGGAAATCTCTGATCAGGTACTGCTACATTCCAGAAAAAAACCTCAAGTTTTAAGGCAGCTTTCAAGCAACGTGTCCACACCCATCCTTGATAGCATCTAGTTAATCTGAATCCATCACAGGGACAATGATGTACAGGATTCAAACACAAAGAATGAAAGATCAACAGAAAGAGGGAACAACTGACTGACCAAACAGAAGCACCTAGATTTGGATATTTGGCCTCATGCAAACATGAGCTTTCTG
>JANIJG010013418.1:0-27654 GCA_024611175.1 Megaceryle torquata | reverse complement strand
AACAGAGACACTAGTGTGGCAATGTGCCTGAGTTACTGCTGGGCTGTGGGCAGTGAGCTCATACTTGCTTGAAATGAACTATGCACACCTATGTACTTTTCTTCCCATAGCATAGAGGTACTTAAAATACCTTTAAGACTGCTTCAGGCCGTGAGCCAAGGCTCTCAAATACACATGTGGATACTTGCTTCTAAGACTTCAGCAAAAGATACAGAGATACTGCACATTTCTCATACATTAACCTAATACTTGAATATACCCATGAAGTAAAAAACCACAGCTGATTCCTTTTTATTACAGGATGCAGAAACCATTCCCAGCATGGAGCACCATAACAGAGAAACAGCCAGAACAACATTGTAGACCAGCCAGCTTGTTTTAATGGCAATGTAAGGTTGAAGACCATGACTCTTCCATCACATAGCCACTGACATTCTGTGTGAGGAAGTACTGTCCCTACCATCCATATGTACAAGGCTTACCACATGAGTTGCATACAAGCCTCAGACACACTCCAGATTTAAGACAGCACTTGTATATAGGTATTAGTACAGGTAACTTTCTACCTGTGTGTAGACACCTATGCGCAGGCACTTCCCTAGTTGTGCCTAGAAGAAAGGACTGCTGGAGACTGGGCTGCCTGCCCATGAAGCCTATTCCACGTACCCTTCTTTCTGAGAAAAGCTCAAGAGCAGACACAAAATAAACTATTAAATACCACAGACAACTCATGCAGCCTAGTCTCATCAACCTCCTTTCCTGGAGAGCAGATCAATGTGTGGACATGCCATGCAATGCACATGCAGTGAAACTACTGCAGCTGAGGAAGAGCCACTAAGCTCCAGGGGAAGACAGCACCAGAATGATCCTGCCAAAACAATTCATCTGGCCCTGTTGTGAGGATCTTCAGAAGCCCTCTCAATGAACTGCCCTGCCGGACTGTGAGTTGACTATGATGTTACAGGGTATTCTGCAGAAGGAGCAACGTGAAGTTCTTCTGCAGAATCTGGTGCACTGTAAAAATATGAAGAAAGGATTCCGTGGCATGCGTAAGACGATGAAGCCAGACTGCACTTTAATTGCAGAATGGTCAGTGAAGCCTGGAAGTAAAGGATGGCTGCAGCTACCTCACAGGCCACGGGTGCACAGAACACATGGTGTTCAGATGTAACAAGAGAGCATGGGTTACCTCTAAAAACTGACTCTGTTACTCAGGCATGCAGGGTTTGGAGAAGTTCAAGTCCTATTTCAAACAGCTATCACAATCCCCAGATTCCAAAACACAATGCTCCTAAGTTTGGCAAGATAAAGAAAGTTTAGGGGGAATAAAAATTATCTGGATAGCTGTCAGTTGGGTCTCCAAGCATCTGCAATCAAACACTCTCTCCCCATGAGAGGGGATACTCTAAAGAGCCTACCCTGGCTCTAAGTTTTCCTTATCTTACGCAAGGTTCCCTCTCCCAGGCCCTCACTCCGGCACGACCCCACCAGGCATCTCCCGGCACCAAGGGACCAGGCAGGGTAGGAACCGAGACTTCCCAGCCACGGGAGGCGCCACGCTTCCCCGCCTCTCCTCACAGGCAGCCAGACTCAGCGAAGGTTTTTCCGAGCCAGCTGCAGCCTCGCTCGGCGGGAAACGGTGGAGGCGTGGGCCCGGTGGCGGGGCCCGTGACGGGGCAATTCAGCAGCAGCAGCATCTGCGGGGCCGGACACCCACCGACTTGGTAGAGGCGGCCCTCGGGCGAGAAGATGGTGATGTGGCGATCAAAGCCGGCGCTGGAGCCTCGGGACATGGCGGGTGCGGGGCGCGGCAGCGGCGCGGCCGAGGGGCTGACGGCGTGCAAGGCCCCACCGCTACCGCAGACTGGGAACGCGCCGGAGCGCTTCCGGGTCACGCGCCCCACGCAGGCGCCGGAACTGCACTCGGGTCGCGCACTGTCACGCTCCCCCTCCACCACTGCGCATGCCCGGCCGCCGCGGGTCTTCCCACCCCAGGTCCCGCGGCCGAGCACGCGCACTACGGCCGGCTGAGGAACGGCGCCGCCATCTCCGCGTCGCGAAATGTCCCTCGTGTCGTGAGCAAAGTGCAGGACCGGCTGTAGCGCGAGTAAGCAGAGGGAGGCCGAGAGCCCCCCCTCTTCCCCCGCAAGGAGGTGGAGCTTGGCATCGTCGCGAGCTACGCACGTCACTCCTCCAGGCGAAAACTCTCTGCGTCCGTCCGCGAGACAAAATAGTCCCGCGTTGTCTCTTCCATGAGTAATAAACTAACCGCACAAAAGGTGTTCGCAAAATGCTCGGAGTATTTTGCCGCAGCTGCGTTATAATGTGATGTTTAAATGACTCTTTATCGGTATCCAGTACAAAGGGAAAGTCCCCAAATTTTCAAGTCACGAGTACGTGCTCTTCTCGCCTTTCAGCAGCCTGGATTTCCCCTACTCCTTGTGGGAAGGCTTTTGGGGTGTTTTTTTGAAGTCAGTCATTAAGAAAGTGGGAAAAGCTGTGTTTTGGTATCCACACCTCTGTTTTAAAGGAGTAGTATTAGATGAGCTTACTCGAAAGAGCTGATTAGAGGTGCGTTTTGTGTGCGCCCTACAACACAAATCTGCTCCCTTGAATTTTTCAATGTCCTTGTCCTTGCTTATTAATGCTACGGGAGAATAAAATGTCCCATGCTCTCTATTGCAAGACCCAGAGTTTGTCCCCTTTATTAGGGAAGCACTTTGTGAGCAGACATGAAACATTTAAAGCTGTGATGCAAGCGCTGGGACATGGAGAACATGACAATGCAGTAATGTCTCTGCTGGATCACAGAGTCTGCCAAGCCCAGTGCCCCATCTCCAGCTGTGGCCAAAAGTGGATGCCCAAGGAAAAGTACTAAGACTACAGAGAGCCTTTAAGGATACACTCCCTAAATCCTCTCCCAGTCTCCAAACATCTGGAGGGACTTCCCAAGGCAGAGATAGTGTCTGGTTATTTAATAAGCCTTGCTGCTCTCCCCTTGAACTCACATCAACTTTCTGCACTCACCATGGCAAAGAGTTGCTCAGCATAATGACACACTATGTAGTTTCATCTAAACCCTTTTATCTGAACCTTCTATCTGCCAGCACTGTTTGATGCCACTTTTGTACTGCAAGGCACAGCAAGCAAGCAATCCCTGCACATCATCTCCACAACACTCATCATATTTAAAGCCTCTACTCCTCTTTAAGACCTCTGCTTCTCCAGGCTGAGGATTCTTACCCTCACAGTATTTCATCATACAAAGCTCTTCCGTTCTCTAACACTGGATTTTAATGGCAGGTTTTTTTGGTTTTGTGTTTTTTGGTTGTTTGGGTTTTTTTTTGTTTGGTTTTTGTTTTGTTTGTTTGTTTGTTTTGTTTTGGTTGGTTGGTTTTGGTTTTGGTTTTTTTTAGAAAAAGGGGATGGAAAAATGGAAGCAGTTATCAAGCATTCAGCCTGACTGTTAAGAAGTAACCAAGCAAGAAAATCCTCGAGTGTTTGGAATCAAAGATGCAATATTTGACTTAGAGCAAGGCAAGATTAATAGCTGCTCAACACTGCGGACATGATGGGAGTGGAAGTCGTGCTACTTTAAGGATATAGCTTCTATTTTTCTCCATCTATGTGGCATTTTGCCAGCTTTCAAAATATGGTTTTGCTTCAGAAGAGCAATCACATATTTCCAGTTTAGGGTTCATCACCTCTGGTCAACCATATGAGAGAATCAAAGTCTGTGTTGCAGAATCCAGAAGACTGCTCTCACTGACATCTTTTTAACACAGTTAACAGTAAGTGGGTGAGCTTGGAGATGAAGCTGTTCACAAAACAACTGTAGCACCAGGTGAATCAGTTGTCTTCCTCAAGTCTATCTTGCTAACGTGTCTCCATCTCCATGGCATGTGGCAGGCTAGGCTAAGCAGTAGTTCCTTCTGATTCCTGTTCTCACTCAGCATGCTAGCAAAGGGCAGTCAGTGTAATTTGAAATGTTTTTTGAGGATACAAATTGCTGCAATGTTTGGAGGACTTGCCTTTCTGGAATTCAGTGTGGACCCATCAATCTACTAAATTACCATAAGACAGACATCAAAAAACTTTGCATTTTTACTGTACCACTGTAAAAGCAGTAGTAGACATCAAGTAGATCTGCTAGTAGATGTCAGTGTGCTTTGGTTTAGCTCTCAGTTTCACTGCAAATGAAACCCCACAGAATTCCTTTTACATACTCAGACATAAATCCTCATATTCATTGTTATCTCTAAATGCCTTGCTTCAGTAACCTCAAATTTGAAGACATACAGCAACACTAAAGGAATGTTATTTCACAAATGTCATCAATAAAATGTAAATAATTAACCTCAGTCAGAACCGAGCCTCTGGAGACTCTGTTCATCTACATGAACAGGTGTCAACTGAAAAAGTCTGTAGATTGATCACTAATGTTTCCTCTTTGGTTACAGAGAGACAAGGCCATTAATTCCCTATAAGGTTTTACAGTAAAGTGTATTAGCAGAAAACATAAGGGGAAAAAAAAAAGAAATTTCACAATTCTGACCCTAATGTTGGGCTTCCTGTTGTAAACAATCGTCCTGTTGTAAATTCCAGCTTCTGTTCCACCTTCCCCTAACTACACTAAGAATGTATATTTAGGAAGTGTTACTGTTTAGAGGGTAATATGGTATCTCTGTAAGAACAGTTTTTGAGATGAAATGCCAGTGATTGATTAGGGACATGTCTGTTCTCAGTCAAAAGGAAGCACAGGATGCATTTTATTCCACTTAGATACTGATGTTATACATGCCTGTTAATGACCAGTGTGAGGTAAAATACAAACTTCAGTGGATGAACACATCTGGCTATGAAACGGACAAATGGAAGGTGCAGTTTTTGATCAGCTAAAGCTGACTTAGATGCAGAGCTGCAGGGACCCACCTTCTGCAGCCTCACATTTCAGGCCTCTTCCCACACAGGTACCAGTATGTGTGTAGTGGTACTAGTTCAGTGCAACAGTGCAAATTTTAACCTAACCAGAACATTTTTAAAAGGTTTGCCTTCAGCTGATCCAGCTCTGAATTGCTTAGGACCTCACAACCAGCAGAGCTAGTACCACACCGGGACCATAACAGAACTGATTCAAATCAACTTACGCTGCTGTGGAGCTTCTTCATACAGAGGGTAAGAAATCCTCATACAGGTGACAATTGGTAACTCAGCAGCCCTGTACAGAAGATACTTTGTTATAATTAATTTTTGTTTTCCCTCTGGTCGTTTCCTTACTCTTCCAAACAAATTCTTAATATATGTTGCTATAAGAAATCTCTTGCATTCTGTGTGATCAAATGAATTCCAATTGGCATGAGGAAGTACCATGTCTGTGTGTTTGGCAAATGGTAATGTATCATTTGGCCCTGTTAGCTCAATTTTATGGTACTAAATATTGTGCAATGCTGATGCAAGGTAAGCCCCACACATTTTTAAGGTACTTTGCAAGTGCTGCCTAATTTCTTTGAAGTACAGGTTATGAGTTTCATTGTAGATGAACTTGAGGAAAAAAAAGATATAAAAAAGCCCACAACCTAAAATTCCAAGAGGAAAAAAAGCAAGTTTTAATTCAAATCACATTGAGAGGCTACAGAAATTGCCTGTAAAGATGGAAATAATGGACCTAATTCATCCCTGCTGGACCACCATTGATGTTAAGAGATTTACTGCAGAAATGACTGTGACAAAATGCAGTTACTGAATTTTCTTTAGTTATAGGCCTCATGCATTAATCCCATAATTATACTGCTGAGTTCTTCTAGTCAGCAACAACGATTAAAAAACCAACAACAACAAAAAAAGGCAGCTTCAGTTTGTGCTGTTAGATTCTTCATTATTTCTGTTGAATGCAGAGCCATTTTCTTGGTACTTGGTATGAATATTTTTCCTCAAAATTGTCTTTATAGGGGATATGCCATGTATCACCTGTAGTCTGTACCACACAGTCATAACTGAAAGCAGGCTGTTGGATAAAGAGAGATAAAAACAGGTTTTTTAAGACTTTACACAATATATTACTAAAATACCATTTATAGGTAGTTATAACTTCCCACACTTACCTTAGAAATCTCCATAGATTCATCTCTTTAACAACTCTCATTTATTTCCTTACACAAAACAAATTCTAAATTTTAGTACTGTAGATAAAACTAGAACATTTTAAAATATTTTATGGTTTAGGAGTCATTATAAAAGGTTAAAAATCTGTCTTCAGTCTCCACCAGATAATAATGATTTGAACATAATGCACTCAATTTCTAGAAATGGCAAAAATTATTGTTCTTCTGTTCAGTAAAATGAAATCATATGGAATTAACTCAGGATGGGGAGTTTATAGACTTGAACTGATAGACTTTAATGACATTAATGACCTCTTGTGTTTGTTCTTCCAGTGTACCTCTTTACAGAACTGACTTGCTCTGTGCTGAGGAGGATGTAATAAAAGGATTTATCACTAACACTTTCAAGACCATCTAGTCAAACAAATATAATAAATTATTTTTCTAGTCTACTATGTTACAGGTATACTAAGTCAACACATATAACACACAAAAGAAACATCACTGGTTGGCAATTAGGGTTCTCAGAACATACTATCACTCTGCATGTATAGTCTTGGAAGTCTGTTTTCTCATGACAGCTTCCAGAACAACCTAGAAGACAGTTATGACCTTCAGTGTCAATCATCCAATTCATATGCATGAGAATTAAGATTTGAAAAAAGAAAGGGAAAAGGGAAAAGGGAAAGTGTGGATAAAGCTGTGTTACACAGGGAACCCTACATTCAGGATCTGGTTCCATAAAAAGAAATGTATATATGGCAAAACTGAAAGAAAGGCTGTCATTCTTATAAGCCTATATCTCTACAGTCTCTTTGTAATGAGTATTATTTTACAATTTTAATGAAAGCAGCAAGAAAATGAATCTGCATAGGTGCACTTCTCCTTTAAGTAGGCAATAAGAATGCAGACAGACCAGATAACAAAAAACTGCACGATATGGAATGTCACGTGATTAATTTTTCCCTAGAAAAATCTTATAACAGCTGCACTCCTGTTCATGTCCAGTAAGGATACATGTCTCCTAGACAGTTACAGTAGTATTCTGCTATAAGATGATACTATGCCTGGAAGACTGTCATTTCTACAGCTGAATACTGACTGTAAACCTGGCTGTTTCCTTCATGAAACTTTATATATATGTTAGGCTAATATTACAATGAATACTGAAATATCTGTGTTTTCCTGTGTCTTTAAAAAAAGATGAAAGAAATTCTACTGAATGATTAGAAGCATGATATAATAATGTTACAGAGGAGAATAAGGTATTTCAAAGTTTAAAATAAATGAAAACATATCATCAGGTTTTCCAGCAACTGAAAGATTTCTATACACAAACTTGTATTTACATTTGCATTTTACATGTTTAGGCAGCCTGTTTGTGGCATGTTTCATGAATACGGGGAACTTTCAGGAAACCTGGGACTCGAGCTCATTTCTACAAATCCATTTCTTAGATTCTAACAAGAATCTTTTTGCCTTCAGAGTTTGAAATTGTGTCTCTTTAATGAATATGCACTGTGTGCTTTCTGATTGCAGCAGAAAACTTACCAAAAAATTTATATCCTTTCCTTCTACAGATGGGGAAATCACTATTTGGTGTCCACGCTGCCACTTACGGAACAGATGACGTGTCAGACTGTCAGACAGACAAGCCTTGTGATCCCGGAGGAAGTCTCTAGTAACAAATTTGCAATGCTTGCCTGATTGGAGAGTGGCATATAACAAGAAGGCATCATCTTCAGAGCTTAACAAAACAAATGGAAAAGACAGACGTCATTCACAAGGCAGTAAGTGGTTGCAGGAAATGAATCAAATGCTGATCTGGGATTTATTGATCAGCAATGCTGAAAATTTCCATCACTACTCTAGTTCCCTGGTAAAATAAAGAACTTCTGCTTACCACAGGGCATCAAAAGTTAGAGTGCAATAAAAATTAACTGCATGCTTCACAGAGCACTCATCACAGTCTGATATATATATATCTATATGACAATATAATGCTTTACCACAAAACTTAACAATAAATGTTATGTGGAACAGAACTGCTAAAACTCTTAAGCATACCCTCAAAGCTTTGTTGGAATACAATCAAACATCACAACCAATAAGAAAGTGTAATGCAGGTAATAGCATAAATCTGTGAGTCTTTTTACATGGTTAAGTATACTTCCAGAAAGTACTATGATAACTGTAGTAATATATTTAACACTAGCTGCTATTAATCTGAAACAGTTTTAGGGAAAAAATCTCTAAATGTATGCTTATAGTGGGCATGAGTTACCCTATACCTGGAGAAACTGTGCAGAACTTTGCTTGAAACCATTTTTTGATTGCTGTGGATTACTGGAATAGTAAGTGACAAGACACAAGATTATTGAGTAGCAGCAAGTGTCCCCTTTGTTAGTGCTCAGATACCAGAAAAGCGAGCAATGTGATTTAACAGCAAGGAGGACAAGAGCTGTAACTGGAGAGGGAATGAAGAAAACAGATGTGAAATGAAGCAGACACAAGGGACTTGGTCTGGCTGTTGGGAAAAGGAACAGAAGTTCTAGGAACTGGAATAACAGAAGAAATGGCAGAGATAGGTGAAGAATTAACAGTGCTTAATAGTTCCAGGTGTAGCTGGAACTGAAGGAAAACTGAGGCTTGTTATATGAGGAAAGCAGGGCAAAAGGAGGGGACACTGAGGCAGAGGCAAGTACCTAGTTTAAAGATCAGGACAGGCTTGACTGGACATGAACAAAGGGGTCATGCTTCTTAAATGAGAGAGGCAGAGGGTCTGTTTCTATTCACAGAAATAGTGTCCTCTGGGAGCAGCAAGGAACTCAGTGCTCCAGACTCTGCGTGTTCTTGGGCTACGACACAACAATAGCCAGGCATGAACTTCATTTCCTCTGTAGGGCTAAGACAGCAGGCCATGGCTGTACATTGGTGTTATCAGGTATGCTGTAAGTTCAGGCCACTGTGGTCTTGGCAGTGGTTTTAACAGTTATAAATCCTCATAAGCCATACAGATGTCAACATGGTTCTAAGTGATGAAATTCTTTATAATGCAATTACTTCTTTTCGAAGCAAGTAGATAGCAAGGGGTATCTTCCTCTTTCACACACACAAAGCTGGAGATATTACTAACACCAAAAACTGCAGGAAAATGCACAAAAATCAGGTCTTGATCTCCATTACATTTAGCTATTTTCTTCAACTTACATATTTTCAGCAAAGAAGAAATCTGCCTTATTCTGCATCTCCTTCATAACATCTCGCTTCCAATTTGAAGAGTTCATCAGCATGTGTTTGCGGCCCAGCACAAGCAACCGGACATTCTCTTTTGCCAGGCAGTTGACAGCATCAAATAACTGCAGAAAGCAAAGCAAAAGCAAAGATTTTCTTAGCTGTAAAAACAGACCAACAGGGAACCCTTTCCTTCACATCTGTGTCTGAACTAGTGGGACTACTAGCATACCCCCATTTCCTACAGTTCTTAACTGCAACAGAAATTAAGTAGATAATTAATTAAACTCTGGAACACAGAATTGAAATACAAGCAAAACCCAACATTCTTACGTTACTGAAAGGCTTTCAAAGTTAACTATATTATGTAATAACATATCTTCTTGTCCATGTCACACAATTTATTTGATTATTAAATTAAGAGGTTATTAAAAATTGAAAAACCAAAAGTAATTTTTTCAGTATTGACTTTTCTTTCTGGAATGTCTCAGCTGGGCAGTAAAAACTGGCTCATCAATTTTGCTTCTTTACAGTCACTTTTATTTTCCAGTTCTCATGCACTGGCCCAGTCCCGCAAATAGCTGGAAAAAACCACCAAAGCAGATTTACATTTGTTAAGCTGAGTTCCTTCAACTTTAAGTTAGGGATGTGTCTACTGCATCAAAACACATTTTCATGCAGAGAAGTCACCACTGAAGAAATATCAAACATGAGTAATTTAAGCAACCCCCTTACAAATTCCAAAGGAAAAGGCTTTCTCTTCTTGCCTAACATTTTGCCACATTGAGGTTAGCAGAAAGTCATGTGAAAAACAACAACAAAAAAGTTAAAACATTTTTCAAAGGACACTTCAGAAACCAATTCCATAAAGTCTAAAATAAAACGCTTGACAGCAAGAACATCCTGATGGAGAAACAAGTTTTAAAAGCAGACAGAGTCAAAGACTCAGGAACAAAGCTGCACTAGTGGTACTGGAGTCAATACAGAATTGCTAGTATTTGAAGTCCTGGAATTTACTCCAAATAAAAAAACTAAGCACGTTTTAATTACACTCATGATTCAACACAAAGGCAGCTGGATTTCCAGATACAGATTGGTCAACTGGGGCTATTCCCAAGTTTATATAAAACTTGACTGTCTTGGATCCAGCTTTCTTAAGTCTTTCTGAAGGTTCTAACTAGCAACATTTTGTACCTGTTAGTCATATGGACTTTTTTCTCCTACATATTATTACCATATGAATTCTCTAGTATGAAGAAAAAAAGAAAAAAAGAGATTGGTATAAATTAGCTACAGTTTTGCAGTAGGAAAACTCAAAACCAGGCTCAAATCATAATAAAATTAACAGGTATCACCATTAAGAAATTTAGAAGCACTTGCTCACGTAACAGCGTGCTGCCCTCCTCTACTTACCAGAGATTAACCTTTACTTACGCAGCTAAAATACAGAAGATAGAAACTACTTTTGCTTTCACAAGACAAAAATACTTTTTTTTCTGCACACTCACTTGCCTGCTGCAACTTTACTAAAAAGCATTTTATCTCATTTTAGGCTTGGGCATTTAACAGGGGTGGTCTACAGGGAGCCACAGAACTTACGTAGGGGGTTTCCTAAACATGTCTACTCCTACACCTGTCTGCTTCTCAACAAAGGAAGACATGAGACACACAGTAACACTTGTTTAAGTCATAAAGGAAATTAAACATAATACTGTAAACAAAAACCAGCAGTAGTGATCTTTCAATTAAAAAGACACAAGTATTTTATTAGGTTAGTATGTCCAAAGTTATCTAAAAATTACTTTTCTCTGCCACTACACAATGCAAATATGTTATATGCAACAAGCTCTACAAAGATCCACCCTTTGAATGTTTTCACATTGTCTAGGAAGCAAACATTTGACACTCAGTTGGATAATCTGTTCAAAAGGTAATCTGCATAAAACATTACAAAATATACACCACACACACATTTCCTATGCTATTCATTTTCTTCAGAATGAAGATACAAAATTAGTGAAAGAATGAGCTTTTATGAATATTGGTATCTTTCAAATTTGACAGCAGAGCATATAGATCCACATTTCCTCTGAAAATAGGAGTTGTAAGGTGTTATTTTGCACAAAAGGGAAAATATGGTTAGGAAAAAAGGAAAAAAAAAAAAAAAGGAAAAAAATGGTTAGACTGGCTGCTTCAATTCATATGGCAAGATGTGACTGAGGCAGAGTAGCAAGAAGTTGTGAATCGCTGCTCTTCTGCAAAAATCACTGGTCCCACCCCACAACTAGAAATTTTAGAAATGCTGCTGGATTATATCTTTAACTATCATCGCATTCAGTCTTATTTTCTTTGACAGGGCATATCAAGATCTACAGTTCTTTCTGACCTACACAGACATTTTAACCAACTGTTTGTGAAGATCCCTAGGATCCGTCTCCAAAAAACTCACGTTCATTAGCACCTGATGAATATATTCTGCTTATAATCCCTTTCATAACTTATCAGTTACATTTAAATTATTCCTAGGCTATCTCAATCTTTGTTTAATTGAACCTTTCTCAAGGTTCTCCTAAACCTTAACATTTTACTTACAATGTAAACAATTTTGTGTTCACAGCACTTTAGTAAATGACTCTGATGGAGCCAGGGTGCAGCCACAAAGTATGAAACTACAAACAGAAGAGTCGAACAGTCAAGACCAGCTGTTCGCAGGTGTACGAAGCACAGAATCATAGAATCATCAAGGTTGGAAAAGACCTTTAAGATCATCGAGTCCAACCATTAACCCTACTCTACCAAGTCCACCACAAAGCCATATCCCCAAGCACCACGTCTATACAGCTTTTAAACACATCCAGGGATGGTGATTCAACCACCTCCCTGGGCAGCCCATTTCAATGCCTGACAACCCTTTCAGTGAAAAAAAATTTCCTAATGTCCAATTTAAACCTCCCTAGTGCAGCCTGAGATCATTCTCTCTCATTCTGTCACTAGTTACTTGTGAGAAGGCTCCAGCTTTTACCTCTCTACAACGTCCTTTCAGGTAGTTGTAGAGAGCAATAAGGTCTCCCCTCAGCCTCCTCCAGAACAAACAATCTCAATTCCCTTAGCCACTCCTCATAAGACTTGTTCTCTAGACTTTTCACCAGCTTCACTGCTCTTCTCTGGACCTGCTCCAGCACCTTGATGTCTTTCTTGTATTGAGGTGTCCAAAACTGAACACAGTACTCATTGTGCAGCCTCACCAATGCAGGGTACAGAGCAACAATCGCCTCCCTGGTCCTGCTGGCTACACTGTTTCTAACACAAGCCAGGAAGCTGTTGGCTTTCTTGGCCACCTGGGCACACAGCTGGCTCACAGTCACCTGCTTGTCGACCAGCACCTCCAGGTCTCTTTCTTCCAGGCAGCTTCAGGGCTTTAAACTAGGTATCAGGGCTTTAAACTAGATACGAAGGGAGAGGGGGATGTATCCAGAGTTGCTAGAGATGCCTGTGGGTATTGCATCCCAACATTTGTGGGACAGGGTGATGACATTTTTGAGGACCAGAAGGTCTTCCACCCTCCAAGGGCGAAAACTATACACTCAACCCCCTCTCCAAAATGCTTATACACCAATGCACAAAGCATGGGGAATAAGCAGGAGGAATTGGGGATCTGTGTTCAGTCACAGGGCCATGATCTCATTGCAGTTACTGGGATAGCTCGCATGACTGGAATGTTGTCATGGATGTTTATGTACTTTTTAGGAAAGATAGACCAGCAAGGTGAGGTGGTGGAGCTGCTCTGTATGTTCCTTAAGCGCTACCCAGGGAGGGGATAAAGAATGTGTTGAAGGCTTATGGGTGAGAATTAAGAGTCATGCAAATATGGGTGAAACTGTTGTGTCTACTACAGACCACCAAACCAGGTAGAGGATGTTGATGAGGCCTTCTACAGACAGCTGGAAGTAGCCTCAAGATCACATGCCCTGGCGACCATGGGCGACTTCAATCACCGTGATATTTGTTGCAAAAGCCACACAGTGAGGCATACTCAGTCCAGAAGGCTCTTGCAATGCATCGATGATAACTTCTGATGCAGGTGTTGGAAGTGCCAACGAGGAGGGGTGTGATGCTGGAAACACAGGAAGTTCCGCCTCAACATGAGGAAAAACTTCTTCACTGTGAGAGTGACAGAGCAATGGAACAGGCTGCCCAGAGAGGTTGTAGAGTCTCCTTCTCTAGAGACTTTCAAGACTCATCTGAATCTTTTCCTGTGTGGTCTGCCTAGGTGTTCTTGCTTTGGCTGGGGGTTTGGACTCAATGATCACCAGACGTCCCTTCCAACCCCTACCATTCTATGATTTCCAGCCACTCTTCCCCAAGCCTGCAGTGTTGTGGCCCAAGTGCAGGACCCAGCACTTGGCCTTGTTGAACCTCATACAGTTGACCTTGGTCTATTGATCCAGTCTGTCCTAGTCTCGCTGTAGAGCCTCCCTTCACTCATGCAGATCAACACTCCCACCCAACTTGGTTCTCCCAGTGTGGTTCTTCTGAACACACTGCTAATATTTTTTTCTAAAACTGTTTTAAAATTATTAAAAATAATCCATAATTAAATGCATATACCCAGTGTGCATGTACTAACTCTGATTTCTGCACCCTCATCTGTGAATCAGTGAAAAGCTTGTACAATACTTTGGCTGAGCGCATAAATTTATCTCTGTCCCTGGGACAGTCCCAGAGATATGAGCTATTTCCACCACATGCAAATTACTTCTTTTTTGTTTCTACAGCAATGCCATTATATGGAATTTCCCCTCCACCACCAAGCTCCTGCCCTGATATCACAATGCACCTTTTTTTTTTTCTCTGTTGCGCTGATACAATCTATTTGTTGGGCCATGGCGTTAGCCAGATCACGGCACAATCACAACGGTGCTCACACAGCAGGGCAGGACCTTCTGGATCAGAGAAGCCAGGCTGAAAAAAGGTGGGGAGGCAGAGCATTAGGACAGAGAACGCATACTCCATGGGATCATGCTGATGTTGAACTCCTCATATCATGTAAGAAGCCTTAGCTTTACAAATATGAAAAAGTAACAACCAAAAATGCTGTAACTAGTAGTTCTACATTTTAAAAATCAGGAAGTTATACCTAAAAAGAACCACTGTTCAGGTAAGAAAAAAACATTAATGGTTTCCCATCAGAAGGGAACTAGCAGCTGTAAGTTTTGTGTTTTAATTGTGGACTGGCAGTAAAATGTTTCCTTCCATGAATTTGAATTTTCTGAATGCCCTTCTTTCTTGAGTCATGTAGAAGGGCAAAGATATTTCTCTTTTTTTCTGATCTTCTCTGAGATATTTTTTCCCCATGTAGCTGATACCATTGTATACTTCTAGCTCTCCTCTTACTCATATTCTGTCTTGCAACAAAGAAAAAATACCAAGATCTTGACAATACATATGGGGTATCTTACATGGATTTTTTTTTTATCTAGACCTCTTCTGAGCACTTACTGTTTTGTACCAAAACCTGAAGATTTGCAAAGGATTAAGAAGAATTACCAGTAATCAACCCACCATGCCAAGGAGATGAGCTAGGTGATTCTGTCTATCCCTGACTATACAAGAGGAGGAAAATAAACATGTAAAAGGTGAAAGGACATGAGGTGTTACCTATGCATTTTCATGTATCAATACTATCCTTGGTTATCATGGTTAAATTCTTTCTTCCTGTACTGCTGTTGGTTAACAGTATTTTCTCGCTGATCGCTACACGCTGTCTCACTGCACCAAGTACTACACACATCATCTTTATTTTCCTGAGGAAGTAAGCTGTATAAAAATGAGAAGGTATGAGCTTTACTTATTCTTGTGTATGCTTCTGCAGTGAAATTTTACCTGTCATACCCAATGACTAGAAATGGAATAATTCACCCAGCTGAAGTCACAGATTCAGGGATCTGCCATTTTTCACTGTAAATCCACTCTTTGCCATTCCACTGGTACTCTTGCTTTTCTAGTATTATTTCAGCAGCTGTATACAATGACTTAAGGCCATAAGAGGTACTCTTATCGTTTCTCATTTTAGAAAGAACATAAAAAGCTAGGCACATTTTTGCACTAAATGCAGCTGTGCCAAGTCTTAGATTTTCACAGCGTAGGTCAGAAGTTGTATTTACGTACTGAAAATCCAAAATGTGAGCAGGATCTCTGGGTGGTGGTGGCGGCAGTGGTGGTGATGGGGTGTTACGAAAATGAAAGCACAAGCTTGACTGATCCTTTCCATAGATAGGAAATAACTCGGTGCAGGACTGAAATCAGCTTTGTAAGACTGAAACTGACAGTTTAAAAGATCCCAATACTTTAGCTATCACCACTGTCCTATGCAGATGACTACACGGCATCACTGACCTAGTCTGATGTTATGTGTTTTCCCCCTCTCCAATCTGTGGTTCAAAAAGCCCCAGTCAGTAATTTTATTCTTTGGGGGAAGGTGCTGCAGCAGCTGGGCAGGTCACTGTTATAGAAGGCACAGGCACAATGCTGTTCAAGGCACATTAAACCTATGCTTCTGCAGTGACATCCTATTTAAATAGACTTGATAGTTCCACAAAAACTTAAAAACAATACTATTTCTATGCCCACAGGTCAATAGACTTATCATCCATATGGAATGACATATTAATGAAAGAAACCCATCAGTAAATTGATTGATTGCAGTCAAAAAAAAAGAAAAAAAATAATTAGACTACAGCATGCAGCAAACATTTGTAACACAATTTGCACACTGCTTTTCTTTTGTTTCTCATTAGTAATGCCTTCCAGTTGCCTGCTACAGATTACTACACAGACATAACGAGGTTGCATTCAAAAATATCTGTTCCAACAATTCTGCAGTTCTTACCGCAAATAAATACATTAACAAACATTACTCAAGCAAGCAGCAATTTCTCTTTGAAGGTCAGAAAAATGAAAAATTTGTTTAATATGAAAGAGAACTTATACAACGTTCTTCTTCAACAGGACAAAAATCAGCAGAAGCAAACTAAAGCACAAAGCTCTGACATGGAGGAGCAGCTGTGTGGTCAGAACCAGTTCCACCTACCCCGGGTAGACGATGCATCAAGGCTTTCAGCAACAAGGGACGAAGGAAAAAATCTGTTTAGTAGTGGTAAGAGCATAGCTGGTATTTACCAGGCTGAACAAAATCTAGTGGACTTTCATCTACACCTTGCACTGCCAGTCCCATGAGGCAGAGGTTCAATTGTCTCATTTGGATCATGGCTGCTTATCACCCTGATAGGTAACATACTGTTCCTGCAAAACCAGCAAAAACTTGATGCACAGTGTATCACAAGTGAATGTAAACTATGGGTCAGCATTCATTTTCTTAACACAGTCATAAACTTTGATTGCACATCACTGCAGACTCCTGCCATTTTACTACTAGCAACACTGCAGGCAGTATCTATCTGTGCCTGGAGATCCTAGGCAGGGAAGATCTGACAGCCCCTCAGAACAGCTATAATCCACAAGATCTAATTTACTTCAATGCTTTTAATATAAGTTTATTGATAACAGTCTGAAATACTCAATAGATGGACACTGGGCAGGCCACTGTTTTATCTAAAGTATTTAACTCTGGAGATAAAATACAGCAATTTGACAAACAGATAATATTGTCAGCTCCTACAAATTAATTATGGATGATATTTGGCATTTGTCTTAAAAGCTCCACTTCCTGAGAACAACCAGTTATATGAAAATCTTTGTTTACTTAGTAATTTTTTGCCTCTGTAGTCAAGAGAAATAAGTTTGAGAATAAGAAAATACGACCACCAGAATGGCTCAGACAATGGAAGCAAAATAAGACCCATACATCATCCCCCCACACCGTATTTCATAAAAGGATCTGCCTTTTAAAACAAATTTGGGGTTGGGAACTTACCATTATGATTTCCCTGTCTGTATATGACTATACTAGCCAGCAAATTTGAGGAGTTCTGTTGCATCTTGCCCTCCTCTGTCCATTTCCATGGAAAGGATGCAGATACCCATCTAACAACTCCTGGAGACAGGGGTCTCCCTGTCAGGTTTCCCTGAACACCCAGGACAGAACAGCAGTGCTCAAGCACAAGAAAGAGCTATAGTTTTGGAACTATTTTCTTTACCTAATTTACCAGATAGCTGAGGGTTAAAACTCTGTGTCACATTACTGGTATGTAATTACTAGGCTGGAAGAGTGAATGGGCTTGTGGAAATGAGAGTGAGTGGGATGAGACAAAAGAAATCCCTAACCTTTAGCATTCATTGTTTCTGAAAGCCCACTTGGAGACGCCCTTTCAGTGTAAAGTTACGAGACTTTCACTCTGCAGTGCATGAAAGTATAAATATATATCAATGAGAAGTGAAAATGTCAAAAGCCTCTATTTTTTATTTAAGCCACTTCCTTTAACTGTTGAGACTTAGGGCCATCATACGTAAGAGGCTTTAAACAGTACAGTACAATGTTTTACAGGGATATCAGGTAAATGGCTTCAGATGCTGATACAGTTACTAACATTAGACAAGCGCAGAATAACTACTCTCAGTAAGAGGCAGGGCAAATCAACATCATTAAGTCTGGTTCTACTCCATGACTACCTGCTTGCAACTCTCTTATTACTGCTTATTTACTCAAATGTGTGGCAATTAAGGGCTGTGCTGGAAGAAAATTCCTGTCAATCCTATTGGACCATCAGAGAAGTGAGCAGGTAAAGGGATGAATGCTGGACAGTGATGAGGACAGACATATGCATCACTAATATTTCCTGATTTATGTCAAAGGTAAGTTGGTATCTGCAGTATGAGAGAAGAACAGGTCCAGCTTTAGCAGTCACTGTAGGAAAGATTGTGTAAGGATTGGACAATGCAGCAGCTGGAAATGGTAGAGATTATTTGGAAAAAATAGAAGTATCAGTTAATAATTCATAAAATTGTTTGGAAAATAGAGTATGTTATGCTTACATAATTTTGATAATCTTTTTAGCTTCTGAATCACCTGACTCATTACAACTTTGACACACTTTTTCAGCTAGAACTGTGAAAAGTTAAATATCATTAAAGAACTAACTGCTAAATAATGAATCAGGAAGAAACAGCACCGCAAGCTAGAATCTCTTTGTGGAAAGGGAAAAACAGTGGACTCATAAAGTAGTATGTAAATGATTTGAAACAGTGAATTTCTCAGGAAGAGGAAGGCTTCCTAACAACAAGACAGGGCAGAAAGGTTAAGCATTCAAAGTGATTTAAAATGTCATGTTTTGGGATCATATTTAGGAAACAGTATTTATAGAATAAAGAATATGAATATTTATTTGATAGAGGTGCACATAAAAAGGAGAATACTAACACAAATGATGCTTTATAAGGTTATTTCTTCATCTAATGTTTTTCAATGACTCATTTCTAAGAAATTGAGGTAGTCATCTTTTTTGAAGGCTGGGCAGTGAAGATTTCTATTATGTAAGAGTTAGCAGCATGGCTACTAATAAGTAAATACATATATAAAGTTTTAAATTTTAAGTTAATTCTCTGTTGTTCAAAGTCATGAGATCTAAAAAGTTGTAAAATCACGTGAGCAACAAAAGATATCAGGTTAAGAGAGAAATAAGGGAAAGTGTTTAAAGTTTCCCCAAGTAATATATAAAGTTCTCTTGCTTTACACATGGAGATATGGATGACCTTATACACAGGATTGGCTTCTGCAGCAGTAAGCTGCTGACCTGCTACGTTAGCACAATGTGCATATGAGGTGATCCAGCAGATACAAGGCTCATTTCCAGGAGATCCTGCAACTCAGGACCAACTCTGCAGTTTATTTCAGCTTGGGTCACATTACTGTGACTTTTCTCCTACAGGCAGTCCCAAAAAACCCCATATTTCCTACAGCTCATTCTATATGACAGAGGAAGAACTTCTATAGCTTAGCATGGACTGTGCTAGAAAATAGCCAGTGGTTGTGGGGTTTTTTTCTTGAAAATTTGAAGAACAGCAGCAGCAAAGGTAACCATAGCTTTCTTATTATGTTCTTGCTACTGTTATTCTTCCTACATCACTCCTGTTCCTCACATGATACCAAGCAACAAAATAATTTCCAAGTCCCAGCATGTATGATAATAACTTAATTATGTTTTGCACAGATAGATCAGATCTGATTATAATTATTAATAGACACATTTGCAAGGCTTTTAGGCATTTTACATTTTGTACTATTCCAGATCATGTTTTGGTTGCATTGGTGGTAGTAGAGATGATGCCAAATTACTGTTTCCTGCTCCTGCTGTCTTTGTTGCCATGTTGTACTTCAGCCACAGCAGAAGCCCATCACACATCATCCATGGGAGACTGCAATGGATTGCTGCAGTGGCACACACAAGCTCTCAAACTTTTCTGAGGTGCAATTAATTTTCAATTTTATTGAAAATCATATTCATCCCATCTCTTACACTTGAATAATGAAAAAAAAATCTTATTAGAAATTTGCATTCTATGACAAATAAGAATATATTTTAAAAGATAGTGAAAAATCCACAGGAAACTTTCACTTATTATATCAACTACAGGTAACCTGTAAGACCAGGATACTTCAGACTGAGTTGCTCACAGTCAGAGATCAAGCATTACACAGTAAGATGCCAGTCTCCCAGGTTCAATTTCAGGGGCTTACTGTTCAGCCCAATAGTAGCCTTGATTGTCATCATACACACCCAGGTAGAACAAAGACCCTATCAAGAAAGTAACATAGTTAAAAATGAAAAAGAAACTAAAATCTGTGTGATGCCCATCTTGCACAATTGTATGCATTTTTTTATTCCAGACTATTTATTAAAAGAATATATGCTACTCAGTTGAAAAAGTCTAAAATGACAAGTTAGTTGAAAAGTGCAAATGGGGACTATTCACCATTTCTCAGGACAAGCAGCAATTTTAAAACCAACAAACCCATATCCGTTATCATATTGTATATAATCATGGGACTCACTGCTACAAAATGGTTTGAAAACAAAAGGCAAAAGTAAGTCAGGAAAGTAATTAAATTTATCAAAGAAAATTTATCAATGGCAATTAAACTCGTTAGTCAGAATGCAACTTCTTCATCCAGAAGTTCCTAAATCAACATCAAAATCTGAGAGACTGTTACAACTGGAATCATCCCTCCAAATTTGTCTTGTTCTTGCACTGCTAATCCACTTCTGACCACTCTTGCATAGACAGGTTAGATACTTTGGTTTGAAACAATACAAAATGCTCTTATCTTTTTAACAGCAAAGAGAAAAAAAATTATCTGCTAATTCCTACAAATTGACTCCACTTATGGCATGGTCCTGGTGGCAGCCTAGAGAAAACTGACAGGTATTTGAATAAGATCTACTTTTTAAATTAGCAGACAAACACGTATGTTTAATCTGCTTTGATATAATTTAGCTTCACACTACAGATAAATTTGACTTAGTCTGGAGAATATTTTACTGTCTTTATTTTTTCCTGCCTCCTTCCCCTTCCCTTGTTTGGAGGAACTGCACAAACATACCCATAAATAAAATAAATAAAAGATAGAATAGGGATAGCCTCCTGCCTGTCACCTCCACATCTGATGTACAAAATCAATACTGGAAGAAGGTGATGTTTTCATAATAAGCAGTTGATGCAAAAGGTCGCCTGTAGCAGGCAAAGGTATCTTGAATAAGAATTAAGAGTTCTTACAGTTTTGCAAAAGTTAAGTTTGAAACGGGAATTCTTGTGAAGTAGTGTTAAGCAAACATACTGCCCGTGTGATCGTGTTTCCAGCACAGAATTTTAATTCTGATGAAACTGGCCTCCTAGATACAAATAGGAGTTCCTATTTCCATGTTCCAGACAACAAGAAACAATCAGTTAATTAAGAGATTTAGATTAAAAGCTGTGGACAATTGTACTTGCTTTCTATGACTCTAAGATTAAAAATAAATAATGTTTGTTTTAAACTTCACTGCAGGTTATACTATTTTTACAAGCTCAATTTAAAGGTATTTAGTTATCTATATATAAATGTCTCTTACACTTTGCCCTACAAGTAGAATGCAGCCAAAATGAAACAACAAATGGAGATTAACAGATTGTCTGATCATCAGTCAGCATGTCAATATACTGAAATCCCTGGGAATAACCTACTGTTCAAAAAATTTAGGCTTTCATAACTTGATAAATAAAACCAAATGCAGTTTAGGCTTTTGTTTCATTGTGCCTTTTATCATTTAGTTAACACAGCTTCCAAATGTCTTCTTTCCTACTTCTACTAAAACCAGTGTATCAGATATAAAAGCCAAATGTGAACCAAAAACTGACTGCTTTTCAAAATATATAAATATACCCAGAGGTACATGAATGAATGAATGCAATCATTGTTCTGAGGATTTCATCTACATTACCTTGGAGATGACACTAAAAAGCAGCAATTCTCAGGATCAAATGAAATATTTATTCTTACAGAGAATTGGCCTATAGTAACCTAACCATCACATTTTCTGGCCTGCTTCCCCTATCTTAATAGCACTATAGTCTTTCACTATTACAGAGACTTTTCATACAAGAATCACTTCTAAAGAAGTAGTTCAGTTTCCTAAAGACCTCGTTTCTGATTCAGAGGTGCAGCACACTTCTTATTACCACACTGATAGCAAATCCATGATTAGGTGAATCAGTTGGGCTGTCCAAAGAAAACTTATCTTGTGGTTTCTAAGGGAAAAGTGAAAACAGCAAGCTTGAAATTCATCCAGTTCAGAAAATATCTTCATTTGACTTCATCATCCAGATTTTAGCAGGACTCCTCTACAACACACAACAAACAAGTGTTGCTACAGTTACCAAGTTATTTGGGACCTGACTCATCAAGGCATCTCCATTCTGCTCTGCTGAATTTCAAGCTTACATTCCTAGTGATTAGAATTCTTTTTACAAAAGACACGTTGCAATTGCCCTCATAAAAAAGGAGTGTTCCTGTACCAACAAGTTTTGATTTGCTGTTACTACCAAATAAAAAGGTTGAAATTATAAATACCAGATGTAAACTGACAGAGATAATTAATTTGATCACAAAGTTTTTATTCAGTTGTCAGCCAGAAACAGAGGTTGCAAAGAGTAAGAAGAGGTAACACCAGGAATTACCTGACTTTGGAGAAAACAACAGGAAGAAGTTGTCAAAATGCCTGACAGTCAGACTTTTTAACCTGTTCATTTTCTGCTGTTCTATTATTCTCACCAGGAAATTCAAAATCAGACTGGAAACCTCTGAAAGGGCAAAACAGTTGTTTAGAGTTGACTACTGAGGCATTCAGCCAGGGAATCCTGCAGCTTCTCCTCCCATTTCACAATGTTGGGAAGTGAAAAGTTTTGAGAAAGTTTCCCTGTACTCACAGGCAGCCAGTCTGACTTTGTATTTCCTTTCTTAAAAAGTCCTATCTACCTCTTACACTCCCTAGCCAGGGCTGCAGAAGCAGCAAAGGATGTTGGGGCATACCCCTATGGAGAGAGCCAAACATGGTGGCTCAAGGCATGTAGTCAACATGTATGCTTCCTTGGAAGAAGCATACATGCCAACCACTTGCAGGTCTACTTTTAGAACCTCTGACACACTGATGTCCAGTACACCTTCACTTACTGTGTGCTGGTATACAGAGCTGAATATATGAACTGCCCTTTTATTTCTCTTTTAGCCACAAATGGAAACTGCCAGGCTTCAGAAAAACTGCAAGGAGAAAAGGAAGACTTGCAGGCCAGGGCTTTCCCCTAGACTTCACAGGTAAACAAGTCCTGTTTCCTTCACCTCTCCTGAGAAGCTTAGCAGCTTTGCTTTTCCAGATCTGGTGACCAGAAGTTTTGAGCTTGACCTGTTCTGTTTTAGGATAGCCCTAATATAAGAGGGGAAGGGAGAGATTTCAGCATATCAGTATCAATCTCTTGTATGTGGCTTTGGAGAAGAACTTGACTCAGTCTACCTGCTGAGATATTCTAGGAACCCCAGAAATAACAGGTGGAAAACTAGGTGAAGTTGCAAGGGTATGCCTTAGTGCTTGAGTGCCTTTTTCTTCTAAGGTCATGTTACGCAGAGGCTGAAGGTAACTTTTAGTGAAAACACACAAAAAAAATAATCTTCACAATCTGTGCAATACTTAAAGGAAAAGAAAGTACAGGTCTAAAGAATTAAACAGATGTTGCAAAGACAGAAATCTCTCCAATCTTGAGCAATCGGACAAATGTTTTGTTATCGTGGAAATGCAAACTTGGACTACCATTAGAGGACAGAAGAACAGAAAAAGATGGAAAAGGCTGGAGCAAATGAACACACACATGTCTGACTGCTTTGTTGAGTGGTAAGACAAGAGTTGGTAGGAGGAAGAATTGATGAACTGTCACAGTATGACAAATAAGACCTCTGTTGGATGTATTGATTCTGAACAGAGAATGACTCATGGATCTACTTAATTCTTGCTTCATTTACAGACAGTGAAGTATTTGAACAAATGACAGATGCTGCCAAATGAGTCAAAGAAGAAAAAAATTTCTTTTCCATGCATGACTTTTTTGGGTCAAATTTATTAATAACTGCTTGTTTTGCAGGACAGCTCATTTTATATCAAGTATTACTGTCTTACTAATGGTGCAGTTGATCCCTCATAGGCTTGTTGCACAGTTAAGACAAACTTGAAGACTGGTAAAAATTACCACATGAAAACCTGAGCATATCAGTACATGTATTTGTCAACTATGTATGTATGCACAGGTGTTAATTTATTTGTGTATTTTGTGGCCTCAAGATAATTTTTAGTAAGCAGGAGTTGAGAATATAAAGTTTTACTTACCCTTTTCCATCACAGGGGATTTATAGACACAAGAACAGGGATTTCAAAGGAACACAATTATGCTTCAAAATATGCTTTGGGTTGCTAACTAGAGAATGATGAGTAAAGTTGGGCTTTTTTCAAAAATTTGACAGACCATTCACCATTTGCCTGTAAACACCCTGTTTTTCTCCCCTATCCCAATGAAACTTTTTTCTCACTCCCAGGTCTCCCTTCAGGGCTGCAATCTCTCTCAACCCATTCTTTTCTATACTGCTAAAGTAGACAGGGAGTCCAAAAATAACTACTACAGAACCACTAGAATAACTAAAACTATCACATTAGTTTTAAACTTTGAATCCCCTTGATAAAGTTTATTTTAAAAATATTTTTAAATATTTAACATAATTTTAAATATGGAAAACCAAAATGCAATAATCTGTTCACACACAATTACTATGCTACTTGTGACCACACGATTCATTCAATCAAAGAACCCTTCTCCAATTCCGAGAGCAGCCTCCACTCAACAAGTCTGCTTCTTTTCCCCCCTGGAAAAGATAAAAAAATAGCCCCAAGGCTGGTCCTGTTGCCTCTGGCTGTCACAAAGCACCCCCAAGTACAGCAGTCTCAGCCTGGCTTTTTGTGGCAGCCTGTGAGGTGCAGGAGGGCAGGTCTGGTGGCTTTGCTGGTTGGCTGACTGCTGCTGCAGGCTGGAGGTGTGGTAGGGGTGGTATGCCAACTGCTGCCACCAGACTGGGATGGGAGGGGAACAGCAAGGATCTGGCTTTGTCAGCTGTTGTACAGACCTACTGCAATTTACATGGGAATTAGATGAATTTATGTAGTCCATTTATAGAAATGCTGCTTAAGTTTGGGAGCAACCACTTTGAACTATCTGCCAAGAAAAAAAAAAAACCAAACTATTCCTTTGTGCATTGTGAGCCATGGGAATTCAATCTGGAACTATTTTACCAGTGTTTTAGATGTCTGAGTTTAATACCAAGATTAGAGAGGGTAAAGTTAGGGCAGACATTAACCCAACTGCCGAACTGTTTGAAGAAGGGAATTGTGAGTTAGCTTTGATCCAACACACATTTGAAATATGTATTCAGTTACGTCTGACCTCAGCTGGATCCAGCTAAAAAAGGAGCTGTCTGCATACCTCATTTACCATATATCAATTTCAATGCAAATTAAAAATAGCAAAGTACTCCTGAAATTGCACTTGCTGACCATGCCTCCTCATCCCCCACCCTGGGCCTTCACAGGCCAGGGGTAGCTGGAGCACAGGTCATCGTAGCCCCTTCAATCCTCTCCCACCATCAAAGCAAGACACTCCAGAGCCTAGATACCCTGCTTGCACTTGGATTGGCCCTCACTTCCAAATACTTCTACAGAAAACTATGATAAACAGGAAAAAAATCATTTAAACAGAAACTATTACATAAGTCTTAATAAGAGAACCGGACAACCAGTGTGTGGAAATTCCCTCTCTTGACCTTTACAAGGTGAAATGTGGAGGCGCTACAGGGAGTTACGTCAGCAGAGAACAGCGAGTACCAAATGTCATTGTGCTGGTTAAGAATTTATGTAATTATATACATCTGGAGGAAAGGATTAACACAACCTCATGATACAGCCTGAATCAACTTTGCTTAGTTAAACTGCAAGGATATCTCAAGTTTATAAACTACCATGTTTGCAATAGAAACAGTGACTGACTCATCAAGGCAAATGCGCATCAGATACAATCAGTAGTAGAATGCAAAAAAACCCGCAAACCTGGAAAAAGACAAGACTGACTGATTTTAGACTTTATGAGAGTTTGTTTCTATTGCCTGGATTATAAATATATTATATAATTATTATATAAAATATTTTCCATTCTATAATATCTTTTAATTAGAAGTCCAGCTTTAATGTCTAATTTAAATTGACGCACTAAGGGAGAAAAGGGTTGAAAAGAGATGCTGGCTAATGTCCAGTCTTGCAGTTTTACAGTCACTGTGTGTGCAGCACCTTCAAATCATCTCACCATTCCCTAGCCCTCAAAATTCTTTGTTCCCACCCCTGTGCTACCTCCTCTTTAGCGATTCGTACCAGGAAACAGACCTTGTATAAGACCAACTTGGAAAAAAGGAGATTGTAATTACAAAACAACAGTGTCATATACTAAAGAAATTTCCACAGAATATTCCTGTAAATCTGCCAAGTCAATAATTTTCATGATGATCTGCTAAGTAAGTGCTGGCTGTGAGGACTGAAGTTGCCTGTGGCTACTAGTTTCCCAGAACATCAGAACACTTTGGGACTTAAATAAGTAAAAATTATTCCTTCAGTTTCTGCTTTTTTTCTTTCTCTTCTCATCCTCCAAGATACTCATGCCTTGTCCACACATCCCAGCCCCTTCCCAAAGAATGCCTAAATGGAATTACAACTATTAGGATGTTTGAAAAAAAAGACTCAACACTCTCAAAACCAGGATTCAGATCACAGGAGTAGTAAAAGACTAGCTGACAGAAGCTCCAGTGATTAACATTTCTTGTGCATGACAAAATGCAATAATAATAAACAGCAACATAGCTCACAGAACAAGTAAATTAAGAACAGTAGACAAGTAAACACAGAACAGTAAAAAAGCTAAGAGAATCTTCTTTTAGAGGTAAGATGGTGTGAGCCCAAGTTACTGTTCTGTTGTGCAGGAAGGAAAATCAGGTATTCCTAAAAACCTCCTAATCTGCAAATACCTAGGATTAAGAGAGATCTCACTTTTATCTATGTGTAACAACCTCAATGGAAAGTTGATGCCTCCATACAGTCCTTCTGGAGCTCCCTAGCATCATGGATCCCAAAGTCCTTCCAATACAGCAGCAGCTAAGGAGGAACTCAAAGGCAGTTTATGCTGCTCAGCATGCTAATACCTCCCAGTAAGATTTCTGACCAGAAATCAGCAATAATCACCTGTCAAAACCAGGCTGGCTTTTTGCTCCTTTGCCTCCAGCTCTTACGGATCATTCAAGATCCTATTCGGAATTCCCACACCGGGACAAGCACGCACTGAGGAAGGACACTGGTTCATCTTCCCCCTCTTCAGCAGCATAGATTTGTCTTTAAAGATCTTAAAACACTGTACCACCGAATGCTGCCTGAGGTTTTTCTCAGATAATCAGCACCTCTCCCTGATCCTATCCAGACAACTTGCAAACTTCCTTTTCTGTTTTCTTAGTAAGGAAAGTACCCTCTTTGTGAACCAGTATCTCATGAAACTTCGTCACTGCTGTCAAACACCTTTAAACATAGAAATGTCTGGGTTGGAAGGGACCAATAGAGCTCATCTAGTCCAACCCCCACTGCTGAGAGCAGGGACATCCTCAACTAGAGCAGGTTGCTCAGAGTTCTGTCAAGCCCCACCTTGAATGTCTCCAGGGATGGGGCCTCAACCACCTCCCTGGGCAACCTGTTCCAGTGCTCCA
>JANIJG010013415.1:0-36532 GCA_024611175.1 Megaceryle torquata | reverse complement strand
AGTACAAGGGATAATAAAATGGATATCCAAGGCTGGTTTTTGGTTTGGTTTTTTTTTTAGATATTTTTAATTTTTTAACTATAAGCAACTCAGATCAAATGTCACTCTTCATCCAACGCAGATTATCAAGAGTTGCCAGAATTATTTTCAAATCCTTTTTGTGAAACTGCCTAGCATTCTTTTCTCCAATTTGCTAGTTATTGACAACCAACGTGACCAGTACAGTTCCAGGTTTCTTCAAATAACTTGTCTGTTTACCCGTGTGATTAACTGATGTCCCACATGCTCCTTTGATATGGCAGTCTCAGGACATGGTATAATAGTAATAATGGTAATGATGAGTATGGTAACACTTTAGAAATGGACTTAACCAGAAAAAAAGGAAAAAAAAAATATAATGGGCAAAGCACATAGGGAGCTCTATCGTTCTTCTTCCTTCCCACCCTTTTGTTTCTTCAGTAGCAGCACCCAACATGGGCAATGCACTCCTGGTCACTCTGTCCACATTGCTTTATCCTAAAGAAACAAAACAGTGCTTTAAAAAGAGCAGCATGTGCTTCACCCTTCAAAAACTCAACCAAAAGTGGTTTTAGTAGAGTAAAATTTAAGGCATATCTAAACAAATGCAGTTGTTGGCAGCAGCTTGTTTTACCATTCCATAATTAATAAAACAGGGAAACTGTGAACATGCTGAAATCTTAATGAAGCTGGGAAAATAACATTTGCATATATTTGCTGCATAGGAGAAAAATGGAAATTGACTGGTTTGGGGTTTTTTTAGGGGTTACTGGATCCTTAATGTATTCCAGTTTAGCATCTTAACATTTCAATCTTGGGACACTTAAGGAAGAATTTGTAGAAACTAGGGATGGACAAAACTAGGACCCCAATGTTTAAATGCCTGAATATTATCTTGTAAGACTAACTGCTCAGATTTGAAAATGTCAGCTTTGGGTTGTTTTATTAGAGACTATATTTATTCAGATATCTGTATGCATCTGCTCTTGTGGTTTCCTCTATTATGTGTGATACCTTTTAGTCCTAGAAATAAATGAGCAAATACATAATATTGATAAATAATAAACTAATCAGCAAAGATAAAAGGAACATATCATAAAAGAAGTCATTAAAAGTAAAATTATCTTGCTCAGAAATCACTGAAATGTTTATATTTTTAGTTAAAGTATACACTTCAAATCTTATTTGACCTTCTGCACTATGTTGTTAGGCTGTTAACAACTCATTAAATTACAAAGACTGCGTAAGACTTTATAGTGATAGTGATCTGTACATTCAGGGTCCTTTAAAATCTTAAAATAGTGAAAAAGGAAGAGTTATTTTTGAAAACTGTAAAATCTGAGGATTTAATATCTTTCAGCAGAGATAGGATCAAAGCCTTAACTTAGAGAAAATAGAAAACTGTACAGCAAAATGCACTCTATTACAGAGTCCTTAGAGCATCATGAGAACCATAAGGTCATCTTCTCATCTAGTTCACAAAATGGAATTTCCTTGTATTACTGAACGCTGTTTTATTTTCCACAAAGCATAAAAATGTGTTTGTAGTAAGTGGCTTCCGATTATCTTTCAAATCCCAAGTGCATCTAAGTAGAGTTGATAGCTGGAACTGTGGATGGTAGGGAGAGAGAAGAAACCCTTCCAGTATTAATCTCTGTGTCTTCTGGTGAAGTTTAAGATTCTGTGCTGTACATTTGCTTCATTTATTTCTTGCCTTTCAGACTAAAAATGTGTAGGTGGTTAAGGAGGCGTTCAGAGCCTTTGTCAAAGAAGCAAATCAAAAGGCAGTGATGTGTGAGGAGGTTTGTGGAGAGCATGTACAGGAAGGGGAGAGGCTGGCAGTGGGTTATGGTCAGACCAGAATTGTCAGTGTCCACAGAAATTCTGCGTGTACTTGCTTGATCAGCTTTACTTGCTGAGAAACTGTTGGAGGTTAGGGCTGAGGTTTAACTCGTGACGGGATCCAGTCAGGTGGGCAAAGCTGTTCTAAGAATTCATAAAAGGCTTCTATTGGCAATGGCTGTCCACATGGGCACCCTTGCCCCCAAAGTGCTGCTTTAAATCAGCGGTTTCATCTTTAGTTAATAGCCTTTATTTTAAAGAAAAGGGGAGGAAACATGGTTCTAAAGGTCTAAATTATACCAGATATTTAAGGTGAACATGATAATGAATGTAGCAGTTGCATAACTCTTATACATTCTAATATGTCTTGGTTTTCTTTCTTTTCCCTTACAGTTTGTGGCCCATCCAAACTGTCAGCAACAGCTACTGACTATCTGGTATGAAAATCTCTCAGGATTACGGGAGCAGACCATAGCTATCAAGTGTCTGGTTGTGCTGGTTGTGGCATTGGGCCTTCCATTTCTAGCCATTGGTTATTGGATTGCACCATGTAGCAGGGTACTGAATTTTATAAATTACATATCTTGTACTATTCTAGGAGCTGGTTTTCAATTTCTGGTGGTCAAAATGCAGTACTGTACTCCTAGTTCTGCTGCTTCCAAATTATAACTAATTAATGATATTTTTAGTAATTTCTGGCCTTGAGCCAAAAGGTGCTATTTGTCCTATTTGCACTGTAAAGAAGGGACCGCAGTGATGAAGCATAAAAGAAATTAAGTTTAAAGAAAGAAAAAGGCCAAACAAAAAAACCTACCACAACAAAAAACACTTTTCTGAGAGGCTTTTTTTTTTCTTTCCTAAATTTCTGTAGATCATGCTCCCCTGACAATCTCTGCTATGTAATTGTGTTTGGATTTCTAACGTGGATTTATTTTTTTGAAAGTCGCCACTCAGATTCTGTATTGGGACTCCTCTGACAGCATCTTAAGATCTGATGCTGTTCCCATATCAACCATTAGCAGAACATCTGTTGACTTCGCTGATGCAGAACTTAAAGATTAAGTAAAATATTTGCTATTCCTGTCCTAGGAGGTGTGTTTACCAGGTGAACCATAGAGCAGAAATTAAACTGAATGGAGCATTCCAACCACATGTTTGGGTATACTTGTAAAAGAGCACAGCTATAAACTGTTACCTCTCAAAATTATATGAAAATACGTGGGTGCTTCCAGCTTTCCTGATAATCTCACAACGAATAAAAGCAGTTTCTCGGAAATCCTGGTAGTCGTAGCATGTGAATTGTCTGCAGAGGAAGCATACCAATAGATCTTTGGTAAAACAGAAGTAAGATTCCTGTTACGTTACCTTGTAAAATATTATTTAGCAAAGGTACTTCTGTGCTGAATGTGGTCTTTCAATTTCATTTCCTTAACAAGTGTAAAGCACAAAAATGTGAGTTTCACTCGTTTATATTTTGCTCTTGTAGCTCACCTCAAAAAGGATAAGATTTTGTTCATCTGCATATTTCAAGGGCACCTGCTGTTTTCCCTGGGTTAAATACTTATTTACTTTCAAGATAAACCTTTATGAAAACAGTGTAACAGTTACTTGTAATTGTTAAATTCTCTAAAATATCACTTTCTGTGAATATCTGTAGTAAAGATATTCCTCACAGCTCCATCTCATAGAAACATATTAATACATTTTTACCTGGTGTCTAATATGGGAAAGTGACATTTCTCCTTGAGCTTTAATTCCCAGTACCAGAAACAGCTGACATTTTTCCTAGTGCTCATGTCAAATAAAAGTACTGCACATGCAGATCAGTTGTTTGACATAG
Organism: Megaceryle torquata; assembly: GCA_024611175.1. Lineage (NCBI taxonomy): Eukaryota > Metazoa > Chordata > Aves > Coraciiformes > Cerylidae > Megaceryle > Megaceryle torquata. Next base: position 32,832 of record JANIJG010013415.1, on the reverse strand, counting down.
TAATTTCAAAATGCTTTCTAAAGGTCAGGAGCAGGAAGGGAACCTGAGATTGTTTGTGCAGGTCATAAATGCTGTTTAGTGTGTGCTGGGCCCCTTAGTTCACAGGAGCTGACCTCAGTTTCAAGAAAACCATTTCTTGAAATAGGAAAGCTACTTCCAGTTCCCCATCTGCTGATTGGGGTTTGGTTTTTTTCTTCTTATAGAATATTGCTGATAATGCAGCTCTTCACAGGGGATTGCTGGTGTATGTGAGAGTTTATCACATTAGAACTGTATATTAACATCAGTAAAGTTGTGCATTACCTGCAGAGCAGTATATTTGAAGGAGACAGGAGACCTTTAGACTTAAGAGGTGTGCAGCAGCTAAGAAGATGACATCTGCCTAGCCTCGACCTTGTCACACCTCGTGCAGAGATGGGACAAGTACTGTCCTGCTCAGGCCACAGAAAGGAGCTGTATTCCAAAGGTCGCTCCCAAAGCAGGCTAGGAAGAACAAGTAAAGTTACATGTGCATTGTCTCCAGAGAGTGTCATTAGGGAATTGTGGTGCCGTCTCTGTGTTCGAGCCAATGCACAAATTGCTGTCTGGTGCAGCCTCACTGGTACCTGCATTTTTTTGAGGACTGGGTGTGGGGTTTCAATAGCACTGGCCACGTGAAGCCTTCACGGCCTAAACAGAGGATGCCAGCAGTATTGCCCTCGGAAGAGCGCGCTCACAGCTTGGCACTTCTGACGCTAGCTTGCAGGATAAGCCTCTACCAATGAAATCACAGACTTCTTTGTACAGTAACAGAGACAGGCCCATTGCTCTTTCCATTGTGGTCCTCTGCTGGCTCAGCCGCTCCTCTCTTCTGGTGCAGATGAGCTGCCTCTGCTGTCTCTGTTTTATCCTTCTACCAGGTGCAGATGTGAATGAAATCAGCTGAATTTATTTGAAAAGAGTAATATTTTTGATCTTCTTAGTCCATTGTGATGGAACAATCAATATTTTTAGTAGGCACAGGTTATTTATTTGGCATTTAAGCTCTGAACATATTCTGTAGATGGACTACAGTAGACAGAGATGAGAAGATGAGTCCAATCTTTCCCAGAGGTATAGTCACAGACAAGCTAATAGTATGCTCTTGTTGGTAGGGAAAGCATTTTGTCACTTGGAGATTCTCTCTCCTTTTTCTTCTTGTTCCTTTTTCTCTTCCTTTCTCTTTTTCCATGGGCTTCCTTCCTCCTCCCATTGGTATCTACGGGCATTAGATCAAACACTTTCTGGTCACTGCCATTGCATGTTTGTAGTTTTTTGGAGTGTTTCCCCTCAAACATTGCCATCTAGAGTTCATGGAATAGCATGAACTCTCAACTAACAGGACAGCATAGTCCATGTAGCTGCCTTTGGGATACTTTTGTCTGAAATGTTAAAGCATCACAGGCCAGTGCACTTGGAAGAGTACCCTTTAAAAATGAAGTCTGAGACTGTCGTGAGCTCTGAGTGCCCACTGATGCTTCTGGAATGGCTGATGAAAAGGTTTGTTTCTTTGAGAACACCGAGTGACTGCTTTCATTCTGCCTTTGCAGCTTGGAAGGATCCTTCGAAGCCCGTTCATGAAATTTGTGGCACATGCAGCATCCTTCATTATTTTCCTAGGCTTGTTGGTGTTTAATGCTTCAGACAGATTTGAAGGTATAACGACGCTACCAAATGTCACTGTTACTGATTACCCTAAGCAGATCTTTAGGGTGAAGACTACCCAGTTCACCTGGACAGAAATGCTGATCATGGTATGGGTACTTGGTAGGTATATTGCCCTCTCATCTTTATGTCAACTTGTTTTCCTGCACATACAAATTCTAAAAGAAAGGAGCAAAGCCCTGGTCCCAAACCTTTCCCTAGCTGCTGTGTGGTTAGAATAAGCCCTTAGGGCAGATAACAGTGTGGTAGAACTGGTGAGAGCGTCCGAGCATCTCTGTGCTGCCTCTTCTTGCAGCATGGGGTAAAATTATTTGTTTGTTTGCCACACCGTTTGGTAACCCTGGCACTTGTAAGAGGAGTGCACGTTTGCTGAAGAGAACACTGCAGAAATTATTCTTTACTGACATGGTTTTCTTCAGTAGCGTCAGGAAGACAATGCTGCTGTACGCGCCGGAAGGTCAGGAGTTCCTGCTGCTGGGTGTTAATGTGCTTGTGGGACATTGCTGCCGAGGTAGCATTTGGGGAAATTGGTTTCTGCCAGCACCGAGGGGCTAATGAGTCAGTTCTCATTACTCGGTGGTGATTTTTGCACTTGTGGGGAGTAGTTTCTTTATTTGACAGAAGGCAAGGACTGAGATTTTGATGGTCTCTGGGACTCTGTGAGAAATTTCTTCAGCACTCAGAGACAACCAGCATCAAGCCAATCCAGTTCATGGCTGCTGTGCATATGGTTGGGATGGCAGCAGTACCCTTCTGAACAACCATGCCAGGGAAACAAGGAGAAAAGTTGCGGGGTTGTCTTATTGTTGTTTGGTTGGTTTGTTGTTTTTCTTTTCCTTAGAAACTTTTTGGATATAAGAAAAAAAAAATCTTGATTTCCAGCAACGACATCTTTAGGTTACCGAGCCTGTGACCTCGATTAATTTCACACAAATTAATTTTTGAGGAGAAACTTGAGTAAGAAAATGGAATTACACATAGCCAAATTCCACTTTCTATGCTGAAAAGCATCTTATTCTATAAAGTGGAGAGCCAGTAGCATAACAGTGCCGTTGATATTTGGTCATCTGTGTAGCTGTGCTCCTCTGTAAAAATTAATCCTTCTGATTCAGAAGTGGTTTATGAATGTAAATTGCAAGGAAGTGAGAGGAGGTTTTTTCCACGTTGAACATTTTCCCTTGTTCAGAAGTACAGCTACTGTCACGTGGTTAGGCTGGGATACTTTCACTGCTGAGCTGTGGCTCTACGCCTATCCCGTGTGGAGATGTCTGAGCTTTATCCCCCTCTACCAGTGAATACCTTGCCATTTGATTAACCCTGTTGAAACCAAGAGAGCCTTACTCAAGTGGACGATGATGCTGCGTTGCTGCAAATAAGTGAATTTTTGCTTCATTGGTACCACCTAGTTTCATAAAATGAGAAAATGCAGAGTTTAAATGAAAATAGTTTGGCCAAGGTTGCTATGGGGTTTTTTAAATTTCTTTTTGCAGGTATGATGTGGTCAGAATGCAAAGAGCTGTGGCTGGAAGGACCCAGGGAATATATTTTGCAATTATGGAATGTTTTGGATTTTGGGATGCTGTCCATTTTCATTGCTGCTTTCACAGCAAGGCTGCTGGCGTTCCTGCAGGCCACAAAAGCACAACAGTATGTGGATAACTACATTGAGGAGAATGACCTCTCTGAGGTCACACTTCCCCCAGAAATAGAATATTTTACTTATGGTGAGTTTAACTTTTCTGTATCACAGATCAGAACACAGAAAGACTGGTAGGATGCACTAGCATAACAAAGACTTAAGAGGAATATTTGCATCTGTTTGTGTTCATAGCATTTTCTAATCGTTTCTGCCTCAATATTTTTGTTTCTGTGCTATTTAAACGATAGTTGTTATGATGCTAATTTGACAAATAAGTTTGCTAATATATTGAAAACAAACAATAGGCATAAGGACAAAACCAGTTCAAATGTAGTTGTCCATGATTGTGTTGTAACTGTTTATACTAGAGCAAAATTTGACCCTCTTGGTTTTAAACATTGGCAAGCTTTGTTTTATTCTCAGCATAGTGCAACAGATAAAAACTTAAGGTGACATTTTTTTTTCCCCCCTTTGGTTCAGTTCTTCACAAAGGTCTGTCAGCATTTCCTGCTGGCCCAGTAAAGATCTGCATATACAATGAAAATCCAAACTAGTTATTGCAGTGCAGAAATTGAGTTAAAGGTGTGATGAATCTCTTTTGCAACACCAGCAAAGTCTGTATTTGCTGCTGACAGTGTATTTTAGCATATGCTTTATGAACTTCAGTATATCATCATAGCAGATTTGGGTTTGTTATTTATGTTAATTGCTTACATAATCAATCTGAATTTGTATATATGTAAATACACATTTAGAAGCACATGGTATTTTGCTATGAAACACACTTTAATTCAATGTTATTGTGCTAAGATGGTGCATTAATTCACATAATAACTTGTGAGTTGATATGTAACTCAGTTGTTCCTGTGTATATTGTGGGTAAAAACCATAATCCTGATTTCATTGAGGTAAGTAGCAAAAATCTTCATTATTTCAATGGAAACTAGGTTATATCCTGAACCTGTAACAATGGGAAAAGCTTGGTATGGTTAATAAATGAAATTGTTCATCAAACAACACTCTTAAGTTCTCAGCAACTGAGCACAAAATAGGAATAAATTTCTGCTTAATAATAAGCATAGTGCTTATTAAAATAGCTAATAATAAAGTTGTGTTAAGAAAAGCAATAAGGAATTATTTGTTGTATAGTTCAGGTGAAAATTCAAACTGTAGAAGAAAATGTCGTGTTTCTTAAGTACAATTTTTCTTCTAGCAAAACGTGATTTAAATTGATCATTTGTGGCTTAAAGGAAATAGGAATAGAGCAGCAACTACTGCAGCTTCAAATATTTGTCTCGACTATATTCAGACATGTTCATGGAAAAACCCTATCAAGATTTATTTTTAACATTGTGATAAATGACTAACTCCTTATATTTACCCCTATATTTCATATCTTTCAGCTAGAGATAAATGGCTCCCATCTGATCCTCAGATAATATCGGAAGGCCTTTATGCAATTGCTGTTGTTCTCAGCTTTTCTCGGATTGCATATATCCTGCCTGCAAATGAGAGTTTTGGGCCCCTGCAGATTTCACTTGGAAGGACCGTTAAGGACATCTTCAAGTTTATGGTCCTTTTTATTATGGTATTTCTTGCATTTATGATTGGAATGTTCATATTGTATTCCTACTACCTTGGAGCTAAACTAAACCCAGCCTTTACGACGTAAGTACGGCTATAAGTGTTTAAGTAAAAAGCTGATGTGAAACTTTGATGCTTTTCACTAAGGTAACAGAGTCTGGGAGATACTCTTTGCTCTCTTCTAGCATTAAAATAAAAATGAGGACAGTTGAAGCTATTGGGAAATCAGGTATCTCAGAACTGTAGAAAACAGAATACGAAAGACCAATTCTTTGCTGTTTATATAATGGAAGCTTTCACTGCAGCTTAAAATTATTTTATATGTATATTATGTTAATGACACAGACTTGTGGACAGCCAATTGCAAGAAAATATTACTAGTATCTTCGGAATGACACTTTCTCAAAGCAACTGCTAGCACTGTAATCTTTAGCTGGGCTCTGTCAGACCTAATCAATATGCAGGAAGAGTCAACCTGAAGTCAATAGACTTCCAACAACTTTTAATGTGTTAAGAAATGGAGGTAGTGATTCATTAAATGGCATGTTTCTCTCTTTGACTGGTACTGAAATCTGTAAACTGCACTGGACTGTTTTGGATCCAGGATTATCTATATGGTAACTGCTTAATATCATTAGTCCCACGAGTACAGAAGAATGGTACTTGCAAGTCTCCCTTCGTGCAATGAGATTGTTTTCTATGATCTCCAAAGTTTTTGTTTTCTTGTTTTGGTTTGGTTTTATCTCCTGAAACAAGGTGATGCTGGAAGTGATAAATATTTAGAATATTCCAAACCAGAAGTAATTCCACAGGATGGTGAAATTCAGAACTTTTCCTTTTCTCCCATCTTTCTCCAGGAGACATGACTTTTGTCAAAACTGCCATATTTTCACATAGCTGACTCCTTAATTGAAGCCTGAGTTCTGTACTTTTGCTTACTCTCTTTTCTGTAGATAAATAATGAAATATAATTGTTAATACTGTAACAGAAGAATACTACTACTCCTAACTATTATTATACAGCCTTTAAGGGTATATAGGTGCCTGCCTCTTGAAGTGAATTCAACGAGCCTTGGACAAATTGCATGAAATCTGTCTGTTTTGTCAGTTTTGTTGCTGAACCAGCCACTACCCAGTTCTGAGTGCACCCTTCATAAAGGAAAGTTTAACCAGAAGCTCTGGAAAGGAGTGCAGCGGTTTCCTTCCCATCAGCCCCTTTTTTAGCTTTATTAGGACAAAGAAAGTCTGCTCCCTGTAGAGTTAAACTGGCAAAAAAGGAGATGAGAATATGCTTCATCTCAAAACCTGGAAATACAATACCTTTGTAATTCTTGGGCTGTTGTTTTTCATGTATTATTACAATTAAATGATCTCTGATGGAGAAATTGAACATACCGCGAAAAATATTTTCTTGCATGTTTGTTGTTTTGATCAGTGCTCTACTAACCTGGTTCATAGATAAACTACTTGAGATTGTGTTTACAGTAGGTGATAAACAATTTAGATATTTATTTGTGAAGTTTGTGATAATACCTTCCTCATTTTTTTTTTTTTTTTCCCCTATAGAGTGGAAGAAAGTTTCAAGACATTATTTTGGTCAATATTTGGCTTGTCTGAAGTAACCTCTGTTGTCCTCAAATATGATCATAAGTTCATAGAGAACATTGGTTATGTTCTTTATGGTATATACAATGTAACAATGGTGGTAGTTCTGCTCAACATGCTGATAGCTATGATCAACAGTTCATATCAAGAAATTGAGGTGAGCTCTTCTTCTCAAGCTGTTCTCTTTACCTCTGTTGAAAAAGGGGAAAATCATTAGGATTTTTTTTCAACAAGCACATCTCGACATGCAAAAGTACAGTGAAGAGATTGCCTCGGTAAAGGAGGTCACAAAAATATTGTGTTCCTGGGACTGAACCTATCTAACAACCCAGCCAAGCTGCAGAACCTTACAGGATGTGAACAAGCAATTCAACTTGTGCCACATACACACATCTAAGGAGATATGTCATCCATCCAGAAATCTTAACATCTAAAGTAATATTCAAATAAAGAGTGCTGTGAAGTAGAAAATGAAGTTACTGGGTGTAACATTTTAGACATGGGTGGTTCACTTCTAGTATCCTTCGGATACTTACTGCGTGTTTCCACAGTGTAGTGCACTTCAATCTTTGACAGAGTGTTAGGATACAGATTAAATGTATTTTGTTGTGTTCGTTAATGAAAATCTGGGTTTTAGTTCCAATCCTCAAGCTTTGTAGTTAAATGTGCAGGAGTTATGCACTTGGGGACAGCAGCGACACGTAGACATATTTGATACATTTATATGCCTCTGCATGTGGAGTAGGATACAGGTGCTTATCTTCAAGAAAGATAGAAAGAGACTGTTGTGATTGTGTCACGTGGCAGTGCTTACCCACTTTTTGTAATATGGGGGGGGGGGGTTTCCACTTCAGGTGAGTTATTAAAAATTGATTCTAGGTTTATTGAGCTCTGCTATATGCCCCAAAAACACAGTGGCAATATTTCTCCAAATCTGCCAAATGGCTCAGTTGAATGAATACATGAATTTCCCACAGTTACTGGCTGCATTGCTTATTAAAAGAGATCTATTTTATTTGATTTCATTATGATGACAAAGTATATTCATTTTTAAAGATAAGTAATTAGGAGTATTTAGCATCCCAATCCAATTAAAAAAAAAAAAAAATTTACTTCTGGGAAATGTCAGGGAACTCAGCAGGAGAAAATTAGTTGTAATAAAAAAAAAAAACAACACAACTTTAACCTTTGGAGTAAACCAAGTCCAGCCTTGGACTAGTTTAGTAAGAATGTATCAAGACAAAATCAGTTTGTTGGTTTTCAACATGATTTCTTCAGAACATCGAAGTTTGTATTTTCTGTGCTCCATTAGATATCAGAGTTACTTTTCATGACCGTATAAAAGCTGCGGGTGCTAGCATTTTATACCCTGTCTGCCTTGAAGCTCATACTTCACTTGTGCAAATACCAAGTTCATGGGACCACTTTAATGAGAAAAACAAGACTTTAAAACCCCCAAATTTCCACTTTAAATAGCAAGGAGTTTGTATCTTGGCTCTCACTAGGTATAAAATAACACTTGTTTAAATGGCCCACATGCTTTAACTAAGTATTGTCAATTAGATGCTGCCAGAAAGAGACAACTGAAATTTAATTAAAATAGACTTGATAAATTGGTTACTTTTTTGCAGAACTACTGGGAATCTTACTAGGAAGCAAGTCACTTTTTATGTAAAACCAGAAAGGGTTAGTATTTAAAAGAAGCTTTATTTGGAAGAAGTTTTGCCCTTTGTAAAATCAAAGCTTACACCTGCTTTTATATCTTAATACAGGACGATAGCGATGTAGAGTGGAAGTTCGCTCGTTCTAAACTTTGGTTATCGTATTTTGATGATGGAAAAACATTACCTCCACCATTCAGTCTTGTACCGAGCCCCAAATCTTTTTTCTATTTCATCATGAGGATCATTAACTTTTCTAAGTGCAGGAGGAGACGGCTACAGAAGGACATTGAAATGGGAATGGGCAATTCCAAATCTAGGGTAGGTACTAAACTCTTTTAATTGCCAAGAAGAATGGTGTGTCTGTTCCAACATTCTGCTTTCCTTGAAGTTTTAGGGTGCAATTGGTGTTTCTGATGACAGTACGGTAATTAGCCAAGCTTTTATATTCATAGATCTGTATCTCAGACTGGCTAAATGTACTGCATAAACCCCCCAAAAATAGCTATAAATTTCTGTGGGACGATAGGTCCAAGGACTGGAAAAACACAACTGAAACAAAAACAACAAAGGAAGAGTTTTCTCTCCTTAGCCACCCTGCCTTTCACCAGGACAGGAAATGGATAAAGTGTGGTCAGTATGTTATTCACTTCCTACTGTCAAAAGCCATGTTCTCAACAAATATTAATAGCATGCAGTGTCACAATGCGCTTGTGAGCCTTAGATAACAATTCCTCTTGTTTTACTGATGGCAAACTGGGACATGGACGGGTTAAAGATGATACTTGGGGCTTTTTTTATGAGTTTGGTTCAAGGCCCTGTATATTGCAAAGACTGAAAGCAATACCTTGAAAATAATTATTTGTTTTACTGTACATTGTCAGAAATGTCAAGTCTAGTCATCTTTTTGGAAAGGTCTTTCTCTGCAGACTAGGACTTCTGAGCTGTTGCTGGTGCTCAGTCTTCACTGAATAAAATATTTTCTCCAGATTTCTGTAGGCAGTGAAAGTAGATAGATGTTTATGAAAACATCAATTAAAATCAGTTTAGCTAGAAGCACTTTTAGGTTAGAGAGTCTTTCCTTATTTTGGTCACTCATCCCTGCCTCAAAGTCATGATTCATTATTTCCTCAGCTGTGTGAGCACATTTGCTATGAGGCTGTGCTGTGAACAGGATGGTTAAAATTATCAGTGTTTAAAAAAACAAACAAACCCAACAAGTAAGTCAAGGCAATCTCATGTTTTTGGAAATAACTCTGATATAGTGACTATGGAGGCATCCCCAAGATGTCTCCAAGGGAAAAAAAAAACCCAAACCCAAAAAAAGCTGAATTCTACCTGTGAATTCCATAATATATTTTAAATTTTTGTCTTATTTCTTCCTAGTTAAACCTTTTCACTCAGTCAAACTCCCGGGTTTTTGAATCACACAGTTTTAACAGCATTCTCAATCAGCCAACACGCTATCAGGTAAGTACATATGGTGGTTGCTGTTTTGAGTCATAGAACTGTGTGAAGGTACTAGCAGAATTCTGTGTTTCAAGTACACTTTGCCTTCCCCAGATAAAGAAAACCTCCTGTAGAAATCAAACTCCAGGATGCTACTGGAAAACATTTATTGGTGAAGCCCCATCATTTGAAGCTTTTAAAGCTAGCCCATACAACACTGAGTTTAACAGAGAGCAGACCTATTCTGAAGCTACTTAAAGCCTAAATTAGATGTGTTGAGACATTTTCTTGTTCCCTACAAAAAGTTATGGTGTTCTGTAAATAAGAGGTAATGGGATAAGAAAGGTGCTTTTTTTTGTAGTGATGACTCTCAGCATGCCACCAAAAAAGCCTGTGTGAGGCAACTGCTTGATCTGGGGCTGTTCATTCTTCATTTGTACAGACATGAGGGAAATAGTTAAGAAAGAAAAGTGGGGTGTTTAATTATATATACTCACCTGATTATGTAACTGTTTTATCTGGCAGCAAATAATGAAAAGACTGATAAAGCGTTATGTTCTGAAAGCACAAGTGGACAAAGAAAATGATGAAGTGAATGAAGGTAAGAAAGACTGGATTTGCAATATTTCAGAGATGATTTTTGTCACGTTGTATTAGGAATCGGTATTACAATGGTATATGGAGGTTTTGGGTAAAAAGATGGTTTATTTCTACTTCAAATGCACTGAGCTCAGGTAGGTAGCAGTGGAAGTATGCCTGTGACAGGAAAGATGGACATGTAGGGCCAAAGAAGCAGAACGGAGAAATATTATGGGCCTCATTTTTACAGGTGGAAAAAGAGAACAGACATAACATACAGTTACAGAGGAAAGTTGTGAGGAAGCCACTAACAGTATTCACCCTTGTAGAGCCCTAGTCAGGGCTGCAGGACATCCTGCTGTGTTTCATTCAGCTGAATACACCATTTACTGCTTTGCAGCACAAACTACTTGTATTACACTCCTTTATAAAGCTGTGCAGAATATTCATCTGTGAAGTTGCACATCATTAAACAGAGCTGCGTAGTTAGCTGCATGCTGAGAAAAATGACAACTGTAGCCATGATTTCTTTGTGAGACAGGATCTTCTGCAAAATAATGGATCTGACTGCGGTGTGTCTGGTGACAGCGTGAAACTTGCCTGGTAGCGGTGAGGGGTGCATGCTCCACGTGCACACCCCAACTCCTCATTGTGATGAGACTGAGATGAATGCTGTCCTCCTTCCTCCAGCCTTTTGGGAATGAAACACAAGCCTATAGGCAAAAAAAACCAAACTCCTGAGCTCTGGGCAGGCCCCCAAACAAAATAATAGGGGTGTGTGCAACATAGGGCATCTTTACTCTGCACCGTAGATAAAAGATTATCAGGCAATAGACTGATGTCCCTTCCAGGGCTGGCTCTGCTCTTGGAAACTCAGTAACTCAATGCCCCAGCAATGGGCTTGTTCCCCATAGGCTGGAGGTTATAACTCACATGGCTCAGCCAGTAAGAAATCTGTGTGACCGCCAGCAGAAAAATGTACCTGCTTAGCAGAAGTGTTCTGGTCTGGGCTAGTTTAGTTGGTTTCATCACAGTGGGAACATTTACCCGGGCCTCTCTGCAGGCAGCTTTGTACTCTCCAGCTGGTGTGCAGTGCTGAACAATTTGGGATTAGAACAGCTTCTACTGGTGTGGAAGCATCAGGCGGCTGCAAGAAGATATAAATCCCACTCTATGGCCTGAAAAGCCAATACTGTACGTTGACTGTAATCCTGACACTTCCCCATCATCCTGTGTGGCTGTGCAGAGCTGAGCTCCTGAGTGACAAAAGCAGAGAAGCTCCTAAAAGTGCCTCTCACTGTGCCCCTCTCCCAAATTCCCATTGCTTTCCTCCTGTTCCTGCTCTGTGCTGGGGGAAATCATCTACCTAGCGACAGATGACAGGACTGTTCTCTCGCTAGCAGTGCCCGGGGCATCTTTCCAATTCCCTGATGCCTGCTCAGCACCAGCATGTAAGTGCTTAGATAAGCAAGACAGTGCAGAAGAATCCTAGTTCATGGTTCTTGCTTTAGCTCCATTTTTTGTAGAGGAAAGTCCACTTGGAGCGAGTCAGTCAACCCCTGAACCTCAGTCTTCAGCTCCATAGCAGAGCTGGTGCCCTTGGTGTCATGCCTCATTCACTTGTACCTGAAGCATAAATCCAGCCTTTGAAGATACAGTTTTTGACATCTGCTATATGCTAAATAAAAAACTTCTGCAGCTATTTTAAACAGAACTGTAGGGATTTTTCTGTGTTTTGCATCACTGGAGAATTTAGGTCTTCTTTTGTAGTATTTTATTTCAGGCGCAACAAATGATTTCCTGTGGTGGCTACTGTGTGAGAAGTTACATACTTCACACTTGCTGGAAGAGTAGGATTTGAGTATTTTAAAAAGCTTCTGCTCTTGAACTGAATATCCTATATGGGGAAACATGCTTGTTGCTTGTTATGAGCCTGGCCTTGACAGTTGTTTTCTTTTAAATGTCTTTTCTGTACCTGTCTCAAATTGTTACCGTGATTTTAAATTGGTTGACTTTTTCTAATTCAAAGGGTATTGGTAAGGAAGAGGAGAGAGACTCAGAAGCTGTGAGTTTTACTGCCAGCTCTGCCACACTTTTCCTGTGTGATCTTGGCACACCACTTGAGAAAAATCTCTTTTGCCTTTTCTCTCTAAAAGGGGGATACTAATATTTACCAGCTGTTCAGCAGTGTTGCTGTGATTAATTCATTAACCTATGTAAAGCGCTTTTTGACTCTCTGATGTTCTCTATACACGTGGAGCACAACATCAGAGTTCAATGGACTATTAAAATACCTTTGGTACTATTTAGGGGTGGAGACGCATCTCCTTGAGAATGAAGAAGAGGTAAAGCCTCCTGCCCCACTGCTGTACCCGCTCTCATGAGTTAATAATCAGAAATAGCTGCTGATGTGACTTAGTGGTGAATGAATGTTAAACTTTGCTAACAAGTATTTCTTTCAATCATTAACACAGGTGAATTAAAGGAAATCAAACAGGATATCTCCAGTCTTCGCTATGAGCTTTTGGAGGATAAGTCCCAAGCCACAGAAGAGTTAGCAATTTTAATTCATAAACTGAGTGAGAAACTAAATCCTAATATGCTGAGATGTGAATGATTCAACAAAGGAACCACGGCTTCTGACTACAGCACAACTATTTATTGGCAATAATATTTCAGTATCTTATACTTGAAAAATGTATTGTAGATTTTTAGCACTAAATAACTTTATGTACAGCTTCTCTGGAATTTAGTCTTAGGAAATTTTAACAACTCACCACAAAAAGATCGCTCTCTTTGTTTTAATTGTCTCAGAGTAAGAACTATCATAATCTTTTGGTTTGCATTTCTGCATTAAAAGTATAATGGTATGAATTGCCAATATATTAACAGGTTTATGAATACATACTGAGAATCCTTTGCACTAAATTTGCAAAATTAAAATAACAGATCCAGCATAGGACTCTGTTCCTTGCAGCAGCTGGGTATGAATAGGATTTTTTTGTAATACCACACATCGACTAGAGATGAGGGGAGGATTACTTGAACTCTTTGTTCCTTCTTGGTGATGCCAGTAATGTGTGTAAACGGAGACCTTGGGCTAGGAGTACAAGGAATTAATGAAAAGGAGGTAAGTGTGAAGGTAACTGTCACAGCCTGGGGTGACCCGTGTGTATATGCACATACCCACCACTACCCTTTCTTCATTCAGCATCGTGACTCTCAAATGGAAGGCCTAGAATCTTTTTTTAAAAAAAAAAAAACCCAACAACTTTGGAAGGCCATTGTAAACTCACTCCCGTGCTCCTCTTTCTGTGGTAGAAATCCTTTTTTTAAAACTCAGACTCGGCGCAGGGCTGGTATTTTGTTACACTGTTCTAAATAACGCCTCCGATGCTTCATTGGTAAATAAAATATTCCTACTTTACTGATAGTCCCCGTGTCCTCGAGCCTGCGTTACCCCCTCCGGCTCCGTAGCAGAGCGACCGGCCGGGCCCGGGCCCCCTGCCGCCTGCCCGGGCCTGGCCGCGGGGCTAGAACCGCCCGTCGGGCCGGGGGCCGCCACCGCCCCCGCGCTCCCCCAGCCGGCCCCCCCCGATCGGCCAAGACACCGCCCAATCGCGGCGCACGCCTCGCTGCGGGCCCGCCCCCCCGCCGTCAAACCTAGCCAATGGGGAGCCGGCTGGGTGGGCCATGTCTTCCCCCGACTGGGGTTGCCGCGGTAACGGGAGAGCTGTGGGAGCGCTGGGGCCGCGGCCTCCCCGCCGGTGCCATGGAGCTGAGCCTGGCCCGTGTGGACTACCTCCAGGTGGGCCCGGGCTGCGGGCGGCAACGGCCGCGCCGTTATCCCGGGGGAGCGGGCCCGACCGGCGGCGAGCGGGGGCTGCGGGGGCCATGAGGGGGAGCCGCCCCGTAAGCGGGAGTCCTCCGGCGGCCCAACGCGAGGGCGGTGGGAGCGATGAGAAGCCCGAAGGAGGGCGGATCGGGAAGCGCCTCGCGGTGGGGCCGGTGTCGGGCAGGCCTAGCGTCCAGTGCCCCGGGCCCGGCGGGTACGCGGCTGCAGCGCCGCCTCAGCGGGGCTGGGATGCCCGTCCCTGGGCAGCCGTCCCATCGCTCCTCCCCTCAGCGCGGCTCCCGGACCGGACCGCCCCCGCCGCGGACTTTGGGCTGCCGAAACTTACCGGGGTAACGAGTGTCTGTCCTCGCAGGTGGGAGTGACGGCGCAGAAGACCATGAGGCTTCTTCCCGCCTCGGGGCGAAAGGCGACGCAGAAGGTAGTGGCCCGCTCCGCCACGCTGCTCCTGCTGCGCCCGCCAAGTGGTTTCTGGCTGTGGAGAGGCCGTCATCATATGATGGGCTCTTGAGTGTCTTTAGTTAATACGTCATGGGGGAAAAAAAATATGGAACCAAGATCCTGGAACTTTTTGGAAAACATTTTAAAAATGGAGAAAACAAAAATAAAAGTCTGAATTTATTTTTGGGAAACTTCTAAAGCCAACGAGGGATTTACAAAGTTCAAGGCATTGTTGAAACCACAAGGAGGTTTTTGGCACTTGTTTTGCTGATATGGGGCATCTCCCCGATGAGGGCAGGCTGAAGGAGTTGGGGTTGTTCGGCCTTGAGAAGAGAAGGCTCTGGGGGAGACCTTATTGCAACCTTTCAGTACTTAAAGGGGGCCCACTGGGAGGATGGGACAGGATTCCTTAACAGGGAGTGTGGTGATAGGATGCGGTGTAACAGTTTTAAACTGAAAAATGGTAGATTTAGATTAGATAGTAAGAAGAAATTCTTCACTGTGAGGGTGGTGAGGCACTGGAACAGGTCGTCCAGAGAAGTTGTTGAAGCCCCATCCCTGGAAATGTTCAAGGCCAGGCTGATGGGGGCTTTGAGCAACCTGTTCTAGTGGAAGGTGTCCCTGCCCATGGAGGGACAGGTTGGAACTAGATGATCTTTAAGGTCCCTTCCAGCCCAAACCACTCTGATTATAAATGAAATGTTGAAACTACGGAAACTTATTTAGGAAAGCTCAATAGAAATAACTGCATTTTTTTGGTTATATCATAAATATTCAGTATGAAAATATAACCATTCCCAAATATGCCTTTCTGGAGTGTTCCACCTGATGGTTGCTGACATTTACAGCTAGAAGCAGAAAAGGATTGTAAATGCTATCACTTAAATTATTGTTCTTAGGCTTTAGTGTTTATCTAGCTTTTTTAGATACAGCTATGTAAATTAATTACTGTAAAATTTAAAATCCTTAAATACAGGGAAAGATGATTAATATAGGAAAAGCATTACTTAAAAATACTTTATGCACATAAAAAATAATGATGTATTATATTACACTTTTGAAGGTGGTTGTTGGAGATCAGGATGGGGTCGTTACATGTTTTGGCATAAAAAAAGGGGAAGCTGTGGTAAGTGAGAGTGTTCCATTCTTAAAAATATTCTTTCTAATGAGCTTTGAAAGTCTGGTTTTATTGGGCTGGGAAATAAGATACCTGTGGAAGTTGTCTAGTTAGAGCTGTGGACTGATACCTAGCCATGATGAGGGCATGATGATTTCGTGCCTGGATAAGAGTACAGTCCTTCACAGTTCTGGAGTCAGACACTATTAGATATCAGCACAAAAAAAAAAAAGTCAGTTGAACACCTTTTGCTTTGCAGCTCGGTTGGGCTTAAGCCTGTGTGCATACTCAGTTACCGTGACTGGGCAAAAAGGGAGGGAGCGTGTCTGTGTTCTTTAAAAAAAAAGAAAAACAAATCATCCCCCAGCAATGCTGTGGATGGATTCATCCTGTGGATGAATAACACCTAAATGATAGTCTTTTTTTTTTTATAACCTTTTTATTTATCGATTTGTAAAGTATTTGATTGCTTTATGATTCTGAAATGTACAGATTATTTCTCTCTGCATATAATCCATAACATCTTAGTTTTCCCAGAAATTATAAAGCAAATATATTGCTTTTCTCTTTCCAGCCAGTGTTCAAGACACTGCCAGGCCAAAAAATTGCAAGGTTGGAGTTGGGAGGAGCTCTTAATACACCACAAGAGAAAATTTTTGTGGCTGCAGGATCAGAAGTTAGAGGTTTCACAAAAAGAGGGAAGCAGTTTCTTTCATTTGAAACTAATCTTACAGAAAGCATCAAAGCAATGTACGTGTGTTTTGCTTTTTCTTTTTTTTTTTATAGCCATAGCAGATTGCTAGTTTTTGATTTAATGAAATAATTTGTTACCATATTGTGTTCTTGTAGGTGACACTAAGTGCCAGTTGTGCTTTGGTTTGTGCCACGGCGTGTAGGGAGTAACAAGATTCTTTTCAGAAACTGGGGAGGGGGTCTCAGGAGGGGGCTGGGGGCAAATGGAAGTGAGTGGAGCTGGGGTTATTGCCATAGCGTGTCACGTCCATATACCCTTCCTGTAGCAGAACAGGAACAAATTCTTTTTTTTTTTTTTTTGGATCGCGTTGTAAGATGCTGCCATGTATCAGCAGGCTTGAGAAAAATTGGTATTGTCAAAATATATTAATGAAATTTCAGTAAAGCTATTCTTAGGATTTTAAGTGAAGGCATAACAGGAAATGTGAGAGCCATAGGAATCGGGTGGTTTTAGCATTCATAAGCAACTGGGGGGGGGTTTAAGCTGGAACAGCTTGCAGGGCACGCTAATGCCTCGTATCTGCAGGTGGTGGTGCATGCATGTGCTAGGGTGAAAGGACTGTTCCCGACGCTGAACTGGGAAAATACTACAGGAGGTGTTTTCTCTTTCTCAGGCATATTTCAGGAGCAGATCTCTTTCTGTGTGCGAGCTATATCTATAACCATTACTGCGACTGCAAAGACCAGCACTACTACCTGTCGGGAGATAAAATCAACGATGTTCTCTGCCTTCCTGTTGATAAAGTGAATGGCATTACGCCAGTGCTAGCATGTCAGGATAGAGTCCTCAGAGTTTTACAGGTTCAAATACTTGCTGCTTTATGTTTAATGTACTGGTGACATAGAATTGGATTAATTCTTAGGAATCAGCATATCAGCATGGTTTACACATCACAAGGATGCGTACATTGTATTCTATTTAGCAGTGTTATAATGTTGGTACATTCAAAGAAAAATGATTATACATTTGCAAAATGAAGATTAATAAAACCAGCATAAATAGGCTTTGGTGTTCACAGGTGGAAGTAGGTAACAAATGAGTCCCTTCTAACTAAACATGCTCACATAAGAATATTAAATGTGTAAGTCTTCATCAGTTTGGAAATTCTTGCTCTCACAAATTACTGTTGTGACAAGTCTGAGTGACACTAAGTGGTTTAACAAAGTTATTTGCCAGGCAAATTTACAGATTATTTTTAATAATAACACATTATCATCAGTCCTATGTTTTATTTATATAGCATTCATCCTCTTTTGACTTAGAAATGGTCCTTCCATAGGTATTGGGAATTTTTTAAGTGAAGTATATCCCTTACTGTTACCCATAATAATTTTGTTCTTATGCTTGTGAGCTTTTGGTTTGTGGTTGGTGTTTTAGGTTTGAGGTTTTTTTAGTTTGGTTTTGTTGGTTTGTTGTTATTTTTGTTATGTTTGTTTTTCATAAGTCATTCAAGATACTTTTCTTTGTCTTTAGGGATCTAATTTACTGTATGAAGTAGAAATTCCTGGACCACCTACTGTTCTTGCTTTAAACAATGGAAATGGAGGTAAGAGGATTTTGAAGATTCACCTCACTAAATAATGTTATTTTACTATATTTTTAAGATTTCACTGTTTGTATTTATTAATTATGTTTTGCCTTGATTTTTAAGATGATGATGAAAACGCAGCAGAAAACTTAACTGTGTGAAGTCATTTCTGACATACAAATAAATATATACATGCACGTGACTGGTTTAGGTGGTTCTGAGTTACATTCACATTTATTTGCAAGAGCACTAAGTTACAAGGTGGTCTCATTGTGTAAATATGAGCTGGGGTTTTGGTGACCCTGTCAAAGTTCTGGGTTTGGGTTTCTCCTGCATGTGGATTTCCATAGCTAGAATCACTAGTTGCATCCACCCATGGATGGATGAGAATAATGAGTGGAGCTCACAGAAACTAAGACTGTGGAAGGATCAAGCTTAAAATAGTTTGATCATCCTTCTTGCTAATCTCTTGTAACCTAATAGAAATTGCTTTCGTGTCTTAATCTGGTTCTTAATTTAGTTTCAGTTAGACTGTGTGAGGAGAACGTCCAGAGCAGGTTTGGAAGCAGTTGTTCTTACTTGCTGAGGTCTTGGCACAGCAGTCGCTATTGGGTGCTTGTTCTAAATGAATCTCTTTGTTTCCCTTGAGCAAAGGCAATTTTATAGCCTACCTTTGCTGAAATGTCAAGTATTGGATTACAAGTGTTTTTTAGGCAGAACTCCAGTGCAGGGGGGCATTTGTACGCAGAAGACTGATGGCTGTCACTCATGGCCATGAGGAAATTATCTGAGCAGGTGCAGTTTTCATGTACTTGGTTTTGTTTCTAAAGCCTGACCGTTCTGTTACACAACTCTGACGTTAGCATTTGCTTTTTCCCTTGGGCTGCAGAGTGTAACTACAGTGGACTTGCAAGTCTCTCCAATCGGTGTAATTTGTTTTATCCATTCTAAATTCACTTTATGTGTTTAGGTAATTCTGGAGAAGAAGTTGTGTATGGAACTTCTGATGGTAAACTGGGTCTTACCCAGATTACTGGTTCCAAGCCTGTACCTAAGTGGGAAGTCGGAAATGACAAAAAGAGAGGAGGTATGTCTCTCAGTCTCTCACTCTTCAGTTTTCCAGCATATGTGAGCCTTTATTACAAGTATAATAATCAGGAAATCTTATTCACACATACTTCAGAGGCAAATTCTAATTATTAATTCACTTTCCTGTCCAAACAGGATTAGTCAGTTGTCATAGGCTGCTTCCTCATATGCTAGCGGGGGGTTTGTCCATTGATGTGTCAAGTAGCTTTACCTAGTCCAGGTCTGGCACAAGTCAGAATCCTCTTTCTGTCACCTGAGCCAGAATTCCTGGTAGTTCATTTACCAATAGCTTTAAGTCAACTATAGAAAACAAAGAATGCAAGTAGCTTTTTCAGCAGGCAGTGTTAGAGTAGCGTGGACAGGCAAATAATTCACCTGGGGAAATGTGTGATGTGGGAGGGTTAAGCTCCTCAGAAGTAACTACTTGAACATCACAAGGAGTCTCTGTTCAGTGCTTTTCACTAAAGGAGCTGTCGTGGTTTTGATTTGGAATTGGTTGCTGTAAAACCCACTGTACAGTCTTGAGCCTTAGGCACAGGTGAGAGACTCCAGCCCTCTGGTGGATTAATCCAGAAATAGCATTAATAAAACCTTAAAAGCCAACCAAGAATCTCTTTCTGAGTAACTGAATGCAGCCTCTGTATTACTGCGTCATAAAGGGATAAAGTAAATGGATTTGGTTTCTTTTTCTGTTAGGTATCTTATGTATTGATAGTTTTGACATTCTGGGAGATGGAGTTAAAGAATTGCTTGTTGGACGAGATGACGGAGTGCTAGAAATCTATAACTTTGAGAGTGCAGATGATCCTGTTCTTCGATATGATCATGTAAGCCCACATTCATCACACTCTTCTTTGCTGGAAAATCGAATATATATTAAAAAAGCCCCAACCTTATTCCAAAATTTAAAAGTATTTGCAAGATCATTAATATTAAGATGTGTTTTATTTTTGATTTGATGAGCTCTGTAATGTTGACAATGTGGACTTCAAAGCAGTATCCTAATATTTAAGAACCAGAAAGTGAAATTTGAGCAAAAATCAAAATAGTATAAGGGTATATTAAGTTCTAGCTCTGCTGACTGCTGAAGTCTCTCCTGGGTGAAACCTAATACAGTGCTTCTCTTGGGGTGAAAAATCAACTCACCAACTCGATGTTGTGTATGCAGTTTCTGTTTTATATGTAAAATAACAAATGTAAGCTGTCAGGACTTTACTGAGCATAATTACTCTGGCAATGAATTGTTTAAAATAGTACATTTGATCCATAGTGATTATTTCAGCTTTGAGTCAGGTTGCTGGAAAAATCCTGACCGTCAGGGTTTTGTTTTAAACTCATCAGGGTTTTGTTTTAAACGCATTTTATAATGTTATGCAGAGTTACAACATATTGGTGTTACAATTTGTTATGCAGAGTCGAATGGGAAGGTATTTGTTAAAACACCCGGATTTAGCTGTGGTAGTCATCAGCTACCTTGCTCTTTTGGAGCTCTAGATATCACACATCTCTATAGGTATTTTGTGATGCAGGTAAAAGGAGGAGTGCAGCCCTTAAACACCACCCCTCAAGCCCCCCAGACTTCTAAAATGAGTGCAGTGATATTTCCCTCTGCTTGAATGTATTTGTTTGAAGGCTTTATCAGAGAGCATTGCATCAATCCAGGGTGGCTGCGTTGGAAAAGATGGGTATGATGAAATTTTAGCATCCACGTATTCAGGTAAGTTTCTTATCACTTAAAAAATGTCACGTAAGGTGATGTGCTAAAAGTGAAGCAGATTGTGAGGTTGTGTTGTTAGTGCAGCTCACGTCTCTTAAAGCGTTTGTTCTGATTGGAACCAGGAGAGTGTTTTGTTGAAAAGATCTCTTCTAATTTAATAATTACATTTTAAACAAAATGTTTCCTACATTTAAACTATGTTTTCCTATTTAAGCTATGTGTAATATGTTCCACTGTGTAACACAGCAGCTGGTTATTCTGGTGTGATGAAATAATGAATATGTTATGTTCAAAGGAATTATTTATGGGTTTTCTGGGTTTTTTTTTTGTACTGAATACTGATAGGCATTCATATCTCTTCCAACCAAAGCGATTGTATGATCTTTTTGTTGTTTTGTATTCTAGTCTTTTATGTAATTTGTTTCCTTTCTGGCTTCATAGGATTTCAAATTGCGTTGATTTTTGTTTTTTGTAGAAGATAAAGCTTCCTCACATGAGGCATCTCAGCAGCTCCTCTCTATGATTGGAGCTATTGGCCTGGCTGTCACAGAGGCCGTGGTAAACATGATGCATGTTGTACTGCCAGATAAAATATGGCTAATTCTCTTATCTTTGGTTATCCTCAGTGCTAAAAAATTAGCCTACAGAAACCTCCTGTGTACAAAATCACATATTTTGGCAAGATACAATTCTCAGTCAATTACTGAGAAGTAATGGTGTCCAAGTACCTCTTTTAAATAGTCTTTGGACGAATAAAACTCGCCTCATGTGAAATGTTTTGGTAGAATAGGCTGCAACAGTTCTGTAGTCAAAAGTCCTTTGTGATTTGTTTTAGTGGGAATATTATAAAGGTTCTTGTAAAAGAAAAGAAAGTGAAAGCCCCCATTCACCTGTGGGTTTTCAAAGGTAAACTCTGGTAGGGTGTGCAGTAGCCTGGGTTTGGCAGATTTTGGCAGATTAGAAGTAGCACTTAGAGCTGTCAAAGTTGAATTTGAAGCCTGTCAGCATAGGACTTCTGCAGATTTTGTTAAAGTTCATGCCTCATTATTGGGCTAGATTAAATTAATCCTTTTTTTGAGGATTAAAGTCTTGATTCTCTCTACGCAATAATTGGAACAGCCATCGCTCCACACGTACAGAAGTTGAGTGTAGACTTTTCTGTATAGTTTATAAGGAATATAAACTTCATATATTGGTCTAGGCTGGCTGACAGGACTCACTACAGAACCTGTCCATAGAGAAGGTGGATCAGGTGAAGAACTAAAATTAAGTCAAGAAATGCAGAGCAAGATTTCATCCTTAAGGTAATTGCACTAGAAGGAAATTTAAATGGAAGAATCGAAACGTTAAAAGCTCAAATGTCATCTTTCCTTCCTATTTCACTGGATTTTTCATACTGTTAATGTCTCTAGAAGTAGAATCAAGCCTTTTCCAAATACAAATTAATAAGCAGCCACATTTCACAATCTCTATCTTGCCTTTCTATGATGGTGTCTTAATGCCTTCTTCCTCAGTATCAGCAAGATAACATTCCCTTCTTCCACACTGCTTATAGCTTCTAAGTGATGGAAGGAAGTACTCATGACTGCATAGTTCAAAATGTTTTGTACTCTCGAAGGAAAATAGTTGTCTTTTCCTGTGACTCATAGAAATCTTTTGGCAAGGTGCAGCAGAATCTACATTTTCTTGTGACAGAGTTTCTATTTTCTCTTTGCTGTGTACGTGGAAGGGGAGTCACCAGTCACTTCTGGTTAGAAGACTGTAGACAGAAGATAAAACCTAATTGTCTTGCAAGCTTGCAAGCTAAATTTCTAGGGTAGCTTTTATAGTGGCTGATTTAAGACATTAGCTGTGGTTTCCCTTTTCTAGGAATGAATTGGAACACTTACAGATCAAAGTACTTCAGGAACGTGAAAAATACCAGCAGTCTTCTCAATCCAGTACTGCTGTTTCGTCAGTACCTGCATTTAGTGTGAATGATAAGTTTACCTTAAATAAGGATGATGCCAGCTATAGCCTCATCTTGGAGGTGCAGACAGCTATAGATAACGTCCTGGTACAGGTGAGTTTGGTTTTGGTCTTGTTGTCTTTCTTGATGTGTAAATAAAACATTCAGAGACTTTCTAGTTCCAAAAGCTGAGTTGCAGTATCTTAAGTAGATGGGATTTTAAATGTCTGAATTGTTACAAGAGGGGATTGACATGCAGAGCCTTGCAATGCTGAAGTAATTGTTGTAAATACTTGTTAGGGAACAAATACAATTTAAACCTGTATTGAACAGAGCAACATTACACTAACAAAATAGACCAAAATGATTGCTCTACTAGCAGCTTTCTATGTAGCTTTGCTGTTTGGTTTTTTATGTCCTCCCTTATTGAGACAGCAGTTAATTCACTAAATCTTAAATGAGGTGCAGATTCTCACTTGCCAGTTAAATGCCCTCTGTAGGGGAAAATTAATTTTAGAATGGTATGGGCCACCTGGGCACCTTCACTGTGGAACAGCTTCTGATCTGTCTGCAATTGGTGATAAATACTCCTGCCCAGTAAAGCAACCTCAGTTGCCATCCTCCGATGGCATCAGCTGAAATTGTTCTCTTCAGTAGTCAGAAAGAGTAGTGGTGCTGAATTACCTTCTTTTGGGATGTACATGGGGAGAAGAATTTGACAAGAAGGAATTTGTGAGGTGAATTCACCATAACAAATGGGAGAGAGCTACTGTAGGATTTTTTCACTTCTTAATCTCATTTTTATTAAGGACATTACTAAAGCAGTGCTAAGCTACAGCTAATATGCAGCTCGTAATGTCTGCTGTTTCCATGGCTAAGTGAGGAATAAATTAATTGTGTAATCTAGCCCTGAACTTAATGTAGCATTTAGAATTTGTGGCTTTTCCTTTCAAGAACTATAAAGCATATCTGGAATTCTTCTTCTGTGAGAAGACAGCAAATAAAAACATTTTTTTAGGAAGTACGTTGTGTATTTATCAATGTTTCCTCACACTTCTGTGCAGTTATAAAGCAGTACCAAATCAAGTAATTAATCATCCTAATACCCTTTAATCTACTTTTTAAAACAGTGTTAGATTTAATTTTATGTGGATAAGAAGTGGTCTGTGTCAGAAGTGTTGCTGTAAGTAAAAGGATCATTAATAATTATGTAATATGATCTGTAGTTTCTTGAATGAATATGGTAATCACCCTATTAAAATAGTGAAGCACTTAAATCACAGATATAATTCATGCATATGAATGAAATTTACTTTCATGTCTGAAAGATGTTAAGGTACTTTCATGTCTGAAAAATAGTTGTACTTTGTACACTGAAGTTGTAAGCCAGCAACACGGGAGTTCAGGACTCCATAGGAGTTACTGTGGGATTAAGTAGAAGGCTGTGTGTCTGTTACCTCAGAGGCTTTTACCTCTTGGATGTACAATCATTGCTTCTCCTTTGTTAAAATAATTGATGACAGTTATAAGATAAATTAATTAGAAGCTGCTCAGGAACTTAAGCTCTTTATTTTTCCTTCCTCATCTGTTCTGCAGAGTGATGTCCCGATAGACTTGCTGGATGTGGATAAAAATTCTGCTGTTGTTAGTTTTAGCAGCTGTGATTCTGAGGTAAGTGAAACAAAAGAGATGATATTTATAAAGATCAGATGATGAAAGCTCCTAATACTGTATATTAAAACTAGAATTTGCATGTATATATTTTCAATTTTAAACATATTGAGTTAAAGTACTGATATGGGAGAGCTCAGCTTCATTAGGGGTACTGCAGAATTAGGAATTAGTGGCAGGTCCTTACATAAGGCAAAGTTAAATATGCACTAAAGGATCCAGGAACAGCTGCCTTTTTTTTTTTTTTTTTTTTTTAAGTTTTGGTTTTTTTCCTTTGTTTTTTTTCTTTCTTTTTTTCCTCCTGCCTAATCAGGAATGGGAAAGACACTTTCAGTATTTCTCTCTTCACTGAATATGCCATTATCACATATATTTACTTCAGAGTAATTTAGGTGAAGAACATTGTATTTCTCATGGAACTTTTATGGTGGTATTAAAGAGTGTAAGAGGCTTCAGTTGATTTCTCCTTATATATGGAAATTTTATCATCATCATCACTATCATCATTGAAATTAATTGGAGTATTCAAGGGAACCAAATACTTATTTTTTTGTATGTAACTTTTGTAAAATAGCTGTACATAAATAGCAAAAACTTTACTGTACACTTTTACAGTTAAAACAGACCAGTAGAACTTCAGTGACTCCACACACCTGTTTTATGTTATCTTTCTGCTTTCTGCTGCTTACAGCCAAATAGCAACTTTCTTCTTGCAACTTACCGATGCCAAGCAAATACGACTAGACTTGAACTTAAGGTAAAATGCTCTAGTATATTTTCCATAATAAATTAATGGTTGTGTAGATGTCTGCTTAGGAATGGGGAGATTTCTACCTGGCCTGACTGCTTAGCCTGAGTAAATGATGGGTCCAATTTCTACTGCTGTTTTTTTCCTGAGAACCTTCTAATCTGGGGGTTGTGCTCCTTTGTATTTGTCTGTTGGGTTTCTAAAGGCTTCTAAAACTGTTACTTCAGAGGCGAGCCTGGAGTCCTTCTCAACTGTCCCTAAGATGAAAGCAGTGGGGAAATCACACAGTGAAACTACTTGATTCTGGAGACAGCATGTGGAACTTAGAGGCGTGGGAAAGAAAGCTCTAGTGCTGTTTGTTCTCGGACGTGTGTGAATTAAGTTTATGCTGAGAAGTAACCAGGGAATATAGACTGGATTTGTATTTTTGGAGAGGAAGCAAATATGGCCATTCCATGCTTATTATACTAAAGACGTGGGTGTTTTGGGCTTTATTTTTAATTATCCACCAAATTAATGTGTTTTGTGGTTATCACCAGGGGAAATAATAAAGGAAATCATGACGAGGTAAACCCTCAATGGGCATACGGGGTCTAGGTTTTCTCTTTATGTAGTTTCCTAACACTGCAGCCTCTTAATCTTACCTGTGTTCATTTATGTAAAACTCTCTGTCAAAAGATAATAGTTAGAAATCTAAGCCTGCATAATATGCATCAAATATGGGGAAGCTGGGAGTGGTCATCTGTTTTTTGGTAATGTTGCAATAATGGACCTCACGTGCAGGTCCCCTTCTTAAGAAATGCTATTAGTGTGTGTCTGGGTTCTGAGCAGGTCACTTTATCTCCCCGTGTCTCAGTTCTCTTATTTTAATTTAGGGATATGACCCTGGCCACCTTTAATATTGAAAATACTAAGTAAAGAGTAACTGCCAAAAAAAAAAAAATTTAATCAAATGCATTGACGATACACAAAGAGAGGCGTGTTTTACTCTCCCACTAAAAACATCTATAAACTTGTCATCATGGTGCAGTGTGTCATCAAAACACTGTCCTATCACTCTTGCATTGTTGTGGATTCGATCTGCACAGGTTCTACTGCTGCCTCGCTGCATTACATAGAAGATCTCCTGTGACTTACAACTGCCATGTGGAGCTCATTCTCTTTTTCTATTTCATCTGTGCACACACATGGACAGTACAACTTCTAAGTCTTGGTGATTTTTATTTCCAAAGGGAACTCTTTACTAACTTATTTTTATTAAAAACACTGAAGTGGATGTCTTCTTGCAAAACACCACTTTGTGAGTTCTGAGACCCTATATAATTGAAGTCACAGTCAATGTTATAAAGCAAACGTGTACTTGAACTCCAGTCTGCTCTTCTGTTATTTCAACGGCTCTTCTGCCTGCTTTCACAGCTGGGTTGGTGCTGTAGCTGGGATGCTCCTGTTTCCTGTCAGTTCTGTGTGAGTGGCAGAGCTCTTAGTGCAGTCTGTGTAACTGGTCTCAGCAAGGAAGTGATTGACACATTGCTGTGTCCTCAGAGGTGTGGAGAGTGTGTGTTCTGTCTTGAATGTGTCTGTAAGCCCTGCTTGTTGGGCATTCTGAGGCTGGAACTTACAATCTGGCCTCTTACTCTTCCAGAAATACCTCAGGAAGAATTTTTGATTGTAATGAAGAGATAAACACATATTTTAAAATTCAGCTTACTTTTTAAAATTCTTCGATGTACTCTTTGCTGCCAGCTGCTGCAGAAAGCAGCCCATTAAAAAAAGAAAAAAAGTAACGGGGCTGCTGAAGAATTAGAAGCAAGTTACAGACTTTCTATTTTAATTGCCCAGAAAGTAAGTTAGCAGGTTTCATTTTCTTAATATTTCATTCATCTAATACCGCAGCACTTCACTTGACACTACTTCATCTAGTTTTGAAACATTCTTGATCTGCTCTGTTTATAGTGGCACTATCAAGTACATATAGTACTCTAACTACTCTTGAAGTACTACAGTCTTTCTTTAACATCTTTTGAATACCCATTGATTTTTCCAAATCATGGTAAATTAATTTTTTCCCTTCTGTTCTTTTATGTGGGTTCTGCTTTTATTTCTGCAGGTTCGATCGATTGAAGGGCAGTACGGGACACTGCAAGCATATGTAACTCCAAGGATTCAACCAAAAACCTGCCAGGTTCATCAATATCAAATTAAACCACTTTCACTTCATCAGAGAACTCATTCTATTGACCAAGACAGGTATTTGCAAAGAAAACTTAATGCCTTTTTCTCTTGAAAAACTGACACAATCCAGTTTAAACAACACTTACTTTATATACTTAAGTATGACACTTCTAATCCCTAACCTACCATTTTGAGTCTGTAGTTTTATAGGTTTTCTGGCAGAAAATGTGGATTTAATGAGTTCCTGCTTTCCTTGCTATTCTTTATCCTTGTTTTCAGGTTATTTTTCATTTTGCTGACCTGGGTTATAGTGCAGCCATGTGTGTTAGTAGAGCTGAGGGTGTGGTAAAAAGGAAACTCTTAGTAACCGCAGGCTTTTCAGTTTCAGCCTCATTCTCTCCTCCACCCCTTTAATGCAGTTGTTTTGCCTCGCTAATTTAGCTCCAAAACTGAGCCAATAATTTTTTTGCCCCTTATCTCTCTGTTGGGAACCTATTTTCTGCAATTTCTACTTGATTTTTCCCTACCCTCAGCTGACATCTTGTATTGCCACCAAAGTATTGCTTGCTTCAAAACAAAACTGAAGGAATGTTAGTGAATGGATTTACTTAATGTGCACATGAGCTCCATTATGCCCTGTTCTTGATGTGGATGCTCCATATGTGGTTTACAGCATTTGTGGCAGACTGTCAAGGCTCTTAGTCATATTTGCAGTGTTGTCAGTTACTTACCTTTGTCATAAACTTCAGGTTTAACAACTTGAAACTGGCTATGTGAAAAACTTCTGACTAGTTTCTTATCCAGTTCTGACATGCCTGCTAGGAGATAAAACCTGAATGCATAGCTTTTTGTCTTGAAATACAGCAAACTGCAGCTGAAATCTGCAGTATGTAATCACTCAGCAAGATCCCTGACTTTTTACAGGTTGTTGATTAAAAGGAACCTGCCACATGGAATTATAATGGATAACCAAAGCACTGACAGTGCCCCTTCTTCATAACTATTAACTATTTTTAATTTCATAATGTCTTAGACCCATGAATACCTTGATGCTCAAAGGGAAGTTCAGTTTTGCTGAAATACACTCCTGGGTTGTGTTTTGCTTGCCTGAAGTGCCTGAAAAGGCTCCTGCTGGAGAGAGCATCACCTTTTATTTTCAGAACACCTTCCTGGGTACACAGCTTGAAAGTACTTACAGGTAAAATACAATTGCTAAAGCGCAACGTGACTATGCTGGGCCCTTTGTCTTTCCCATCCTTGACCAGTCTGTACATGCCATTTCACACACATACTACTGTTCACCTCTCCACCCTCAGCCACATCAAAACTCCCATTAAAGAGAACTGGAGTCTTTCTTAAGAAGGATTATCAAACATTAACAGGGGTGAGCACTATCCAGTGATGATGCAGTTTTTAACCTGGATGGGTTTTTCTTGAAGTTGGTCCAAAAACCAAAAATGCCAGGGAGGAGAGGATTGATACATTTGTAAGTTGATGGTTTGCTCTATGAATTTAAACAACATAGCGAACTAATATAGTGAAATTATTGTGTAATGCCTGTTGATTTCTAATGGTGATAACCAGTAAGCTGAAAACCTTCTTTTTCTGCAGCTTATCTTGGGCAAGCATTATTCCTGTGTTTAAGATAAATACTCTGTTCTCTAATCAGTTATATCTTCCTTCAGCAAATTGTATACGTCCACCTGAAAGTGGAACTGTAAAATGGGGAAAATGTAATTGTTTTAATTATACAGACTCGGGCCTGTTCCCAGCCTACCACGTGCGGTGTCTGCTCCTAATGTAGAAAGCTGCTGGGTGATGGTTTGGGGGGGAAGGGGAGAGCGTTCTTTCTTTTTTTCTCCCTTCTGGTATTGAAGCTTGCTGCTGGGCTTCAAGGTGTTGCAATGATAAGACTTGGGAGGAATGGATACAGTCAGAAATCTTCCTTGTATAACCCAAGGGCGAAACAATAGCAACAGCTCCTTTGTGTACACCTGAGATTTGTGTCTTCTGCTTTGTCCTATTTTCAGGAACAAACTGTTCTCTTACACTGGGAAAGAGGGACTAGCATGGGTGTGCGTACAGCCACCTCACAACATGGAGAATCCTTAGGACCTTATAGAGGTTTCTTTGATTTGGGCATTAATTTACAGGTCTTCTCTTTTAACTAGGGACAAATTAATGCATGCATGTGTGGTTTTCTTCCTTTACAGAAAAAATGAGGGATGTTTTAAGTCTGACAACATTTCTACAATATCCATCCTAAAAGATGTGCTTTCCAAAGAGGCTACTAAAAGGAAGATTAATCTCAACATATCATATGGTAAAACTTGCTTCTCTGTTTTATTGTCATTTAATTAATTTCATATTCTTCTAAATGAAATATGTATTATTGATTTGCTTGTTGTGGTTGTTTTTACTCCCTACCAGACATAAATGAAGAATCTGTGAGGCACACATTAAAGCTAATCCACCCTAAATTAGAGTACCAGCAGCTGTTGGCTAAGAAGGTTCACTTGATAGATGCTTTGAGAGTAAGTGTCTGAACTCCTGGGGAAGGATTTTTACAGGGGATTATGTTGTCAGATACCAGGCTCTAGGGCTCAAGTCAGATGTGTGTCTTACCGGCATTTGTTGTGTCTCTGTTCCCAGGGTGTGTATTTTAATTACCTGGGAGATGGGATTTCTTCTAGGAAAATTCCCATTTGTGCTATACAACCAGGGAATTATATGGAGGATTATTGACTGATGTTGATGGTGTTTAAATCGGACCGTAGAAGGCAGACAGCTTTAGCAACTGACATTCTCTTTTTGCCTGCTGTTGTTTCCCAGTTCCTTCTTTGTCTCTTTCCACTAACCTTTAAAATATCCTTAGATCTGAGGGTGATCATCCAGGCCAGATACAACTTCCTTGCTTTGGAATTTCTTCACAGTGTGTCATAGTTTCTGAATTACCTGCATTTTATTCTTTTGCTTGATACCCTCCTCAGCAGTTAGTCTTTGGGAGGTACCAGTTAGGCAGCTTGTGTCAATTCTCTGACTTTTTACAACAGACAGGATTTTACTGTCAAAAACTTGTCATCATCTCTTTTGGTATTTTCTTTCAAGGGGAGGTGACATGAAAATGGACAACTAATTCTCTCTTGCCCTTTGGGGGAATCAAATCCTGGTTGTCAGAACTCTTTTAGTTAGTAGAAAAACACTGCTAATAAGAAGAGTGGGCCTTTATTACCACTAAAAGTATTTTATTTGGGCTTGATTTGGCAAACCGGGGAGGTACAGGATAATACAGATTTTGTTCTTAACGCGTGTTTTATTTGTGCAGTAATAACAGTGTTGCACATCTTGCTTGTTTTAGGCAGCAAACCTCTGACAATTTTTTTTTGTCACTCATTTTTTGGTTAGTAACTTAGGCAGTAAAATAATCTGATGATTGATGGAAAGCTGTTATCCCAGCAGACTCACGATGCATGACATAATTACCTTCTATCTAGAAAAGAACAGTCCTTCTGTGGGGGAAAGAAAGATCTATACTATCGACCGTCTTAAATTAGTCTGACCATAGACAGGGGCATTCCAGAAGAGGTCTTTAAAACTTTTTGCTGTCGCAAATTGAGCAATACTTTCAGAGTTTACTTTTGCCTTCAGACTTCAGCATGTGCTGCACCTTATAGGAATTTACTTATTCTAAAAATGAAGAGATGGTGAAGGCTTTGAGTGTTCATTAGGCTTGATTCTGTAGGGGCTGGACTGTGGTGTGATCCTGTTCTGGCCCTACTCGGACCTGGAAGCTGTAATAGGCAGGATTTTGAGAATCTAGTCCATGAAGTGACAAGTAACATCTGGCATTTCATTAGAAGACTAGAAAATGAAGCACTTTGAAAACAACTCTTGCTAGTTTAGAAGGGGATTGTCTTGCCTCTGAAGTACTTCCTCCTGTCAGACCCAAGCTTAATTTCCTCTTGGTTTTATGCTCCTATGATACTTGACTGATGTTAATTCTCACAATTTAAAATGTCTTTGAGGAATTGCAAGTTCATGAAGGAAATGTGGACTTCCTGCTACCAAAATACCGCAGCATTTTGGAAGAGGCCGATCAGCTGCTCGAGGAATACAAGAGACAACCTGCACATCTCGAGAGACTTTATGGTTTGTTGATCCATTTGACTTTTTATTTAAAAGCAACTTAACATTTAGAGAGCATGCTGGACATGGCTGAAATAGTTATGAAGTCAGTATTAGCAGAGCTGAAATAATTTGATGTGAGTACACACAGGTTACTTCAGGACAGCAACAGCTATGTAAGTCTGTCTGTGGTCATACAGCTAATGCTGCCTCTTTGCACAGTGATGAAGGTGAGGCAGTAAAATGCAGCACATACTGCAATGGTGTGTATGCTACCACAAACTTTGAGTAACTCTCTAAAGTTTCTCGAGAACTGTTGATCTGAGAACTTTGAAAATTGATTTGGCCTCACAGGTGTATCACTGAGAATGAAAATACCAGGGTTATTTGCAAGTGACTTCTCTACTTTTTAATAGCCTCTTGTATCTGGATGATCCTTGTCTTTATGGACGTGGTTAAGGTTCGTATTAAAATTCAGGATGGCACTTAAGAATGTCTACAAGTTAAATGAGTGATTAAGTTTGGAGTGGTTACGTTTTGCAAAACATCAGAAGAACAGAAAAATGCACTTGGGGTGGGAAGGGACACTCATAGAAGTAAATCTGTTTCAGTGAAGGAAATTCTGTAACCTTCTCTGGTGTCCCCTGTACAGCTTTCAGCTCAGAGAACCTCTGCCAGACACCAGCTTTAATAAGCCTCTGCACACACGGCCTAAGAGGCCTCGTTCCCCATCCCGTGATAGTTCCTCTCTCTTTAGTCTTTCTGAGTGGGTAATCTTAAGGTAGAAATAGACATTTTGGAATGAAGCTGGAATCTGGGCTGTTGCAACAGTGTCTTGGGTTTGTTTAAAAGTAACTTGTTTTAAATGTCAAGTTTAAAACGAGTCTTGTCTCTAAACTCTGAATCAACTAAAATAGTTGGTACATAATAACTCTATAGATACCTCATAACGAAAACAAGGCAAGCACTAAGTCCTGGGATTTTACCTTTGCAGGTATGATCACAGATCTCTTCATAGATAAGTTCAAATTTAAAGGCACCAATGTCAAAACTAAAGTTCCTCTGCTTCTGGAAATTCTGGATGGCTGTGATCAAGATGGACTGATCGCTTTTTTTGAGGCTGCAGTCTGACGAGGGGAAAGCAGAGTAATTTTTTATTATTTTTTATTTTAATCAGGGCAGTTCAATATCAACTCCAAGACACTTTTTAAGAAAAACACTTTTACTCTTTTATTGTACTGTCGGCTCTTAGGTTTTATTCATATTTATTACCATGCTGAATACAGCAGTCAACTTTTGTTTGTATAAACGGCTGGGTATGTTAAATGCTGGGTGTTAACTGTATGTTAAATGCTGGGTGTTAACTGTGTATGTTAAATGCTGGGTGTTAACCTGTGTATGTTAAATGCTGGGTGTTAGCTGTGTATGTTAAATGTTGCTATGCGTGTAATTTCCTTCATAGGTTAAGA
>JANIJG010013412.1:89007-101972 GCA_024611175.1 Megaceryle torquata | reverse complement strand
CACAAAAACACAAACCCCCCCGCCCCCCCCCTAAAAAAAAACACTACGGTTTTATGTTTAAAATCAGGGGAAAACCCTATCAGAAGATCAGATCTGGGGTACAAGATAACACAGACAATTCCCAACATAAATGGTGGTTATTAGGTGTCATGTAGAGTCAGGAGTTGCCATGGAATCCATTTGCTTCTAAACCAGCTCCTCCTGCTGGAATACTTTCTCATTATTATTTCTTTCAGTAGCACAAAAGGAGATGGCTATAGAGGAAATGCTATTATGTTATTTTAGGGTAAAGTTTCTACTATGTCTGCAATCAGACATGAAATTAAAATCTAAATTTAAAGCTATATTTCTGTTCAAATGTAAAGCTACATTACTGTGGTCTGAAGAACGAAATCATTGGACTTTTTATAGATTCAGCAAAGCTGAGAAAACAAATTATAGATGAAGTCTTCCTTTCAGCTGTCTTGCCATGAGTAAAAATAAATGTCATATCTGATGTCTACTGTTTACATTTTTGCTACATTATTCTCCCATTATGCTTAACTTCTAACATTTTCATACTAGTTATTCTATGCCACAGCAGCCTTGTTACTGGCCTAACTATTAATGTCCCGATATACAGAAGAGTGTGTGCATGCTGGACACTGGGTTTATTAAGCCAATGAACTCACTTGTTGTGATGTCAGTTTCAATAGATGGATTTTAGAAGAAAAAAATGTGATCATGCCTTCAAACTCTTGACACGCCGATTACTGGGTTTCAATTCTTTTGTATACAATGTACTGCAGTAAGCTAGAGGACAATACTGGAAAGTACCCAGCAATATTAGAAAAACTATGTCAGTGATTTGCAGCTTGGCATGTTAATACTTATTATTAATATTATTGTTTATTATAGACATTGACTAGCATTGCATCTGGAAGCCCTAAACAGAAATAGGATCCTATTGTGATCAAAACTGTATAGAGATAAACACAGCCCTTGCCTCCCAAGAGCTTGCATTGTATGGTCCTAGCCTTGTAAACTGATCTGGGTAGAGAGATTCTTGTGCCCCTGCAGAGTCCCCCAGCCCTCCAAGGCGGAAAGAGCTTCCTGCGTAACTCTCCTACATAGAGAAGTTGCAAGCAAGCTTTGGGTGCGGTGGGCCTGAGTCTGTCAAATCCATTCCTCTCCCACCCTTTAGCGCTTGAATTACACCCAACTTAGGTGAGTTCACCATCTTACAGAACTTCTGACCCTTATTTATATCTCTCCAACTCAAAAATTTTGCTCCTGACAGGAAATCAGAGGAAGCTCAGTACTGTGCAACACCCTTCCTGTTCCAGCCCTGTGTTTTCTAAGGTCCCATGGCACAGCTCTTGGGAAGCTCCCCAGAGCACAACAGTTTCTGGGTCAGGCACTACCCTTAGAAAAGCAAAAGGATGGAGACAAGGATTTTTCTTCCTTTGCCCTGGAGAGAAAGCAGAAGGGTCACTGGAGCCCTACAATGAACAGAAGCAGCCCAACATCAGTGAATGAGGGCGGGGCTGTAGGGACAGGACAGGGAGCCGCAAGACAAGCATGACATCCAGGCTATTAGGGCAGGGGCCTCACTAGCCAGGGCCCATACCACACTACCTGAGCAAGAAGAGCAGATCTGGCATAAGGATGACATCTGGGCTAAGGCCAAAGGCAAGTCCATAACAACAAGGCAGGTCCAAGGTCAAGTCAGGAAGTCAATCCATGGTGACATCAACAGTGTACAGATTGTACCCAGGTACAGTCATAGCTGCTGTTTTGCTGGAGCCAGGAATCCCTACAGCACAGCTGAGGCAAGAACTGAGAGTGGAGGATGTGGATGGAGCTGCTAGGTGAGGCTGGTCATGGCAATGAAGGATTATTAGTGCATTTGGGAACCTAACACCCAGCCTTTTTGTCTCCCACCAGTATGGCTGCTATGATAAGTGGCTGGGTTGGGCCATACACCAGGAGCATTTTTTGCTGAAGCCAAAATTAAAATCAGACTCCGGTACATCTTAAGGTTTTGGCACATTCCAAAAATGTGGCAATAACATCACCAAGATATTGCCAGACCAAAGAAATTACAATTCCTTGTTCATCTGCCAGCTAAAGCTGACAGGAATTAGAGAGCAAGCAAGCCCTGGAGCTTCCTCCCTCCAGCTGCAAGTAGTGGACGCTCCTCACAAGAGGTACTGTGGGGAAACTGTCCTTTTAATGGGCTCTAGCTTCAGCCGGTTACATCCAGCCATGGCATTATGTAAAGAGAGTCCCACCATCAGTGAATAACAGAATTCAGGGTTTAGAGGAAACATTTCAACAGTGAGGCAAACTTAAATTTAAAAAAATATATATATATTAATCATGGGCATATGGCAAGCCTTGGGAAACACCCGCACCCTTCAGCAACAGCTTCAGCTTTAGTCTAGTCTGAAATAGGTTGAAATGGGATTCAGGCTTACAAGTCTGGTGCTGTTTCCATTTGCCCCCTTCCCGTGTCAGCAACAGATCCCACTTTTTTTTTCCTCAGAGACGTCATCTCCTCCTCATGACTTCTGAAGAAAACTGTTACAGTCTCAGTTCATACTGCAC
Source organism: Megaceryle torquata (assembly GCA_024611175.1). Lineage (NCBI taxonomy): Eukaryota > Metazoa > Chordata > Aves > Coraciiformes > Cerylidae > Megaceryle > Megaceryle torquata. Next base: position 99,383 of record JANIJG010013412.1, on the reverse strand, counting down.
TTGCACTTCAGACATCTATTCACCAGATGGGGGATTTCAAGGAGAGCACCCACAGGCTTGCAGAGCACCCAAATAATCCAGCCTCTGGTAAGAAACAGAAGGGTTGTTCCCAGCTTGGTGTGCAACACTCATCAATGTAATTAGGCTTGTAACCACAAACAGGTATGAGACTAAACTGAGTAAAGCTCCTATTTAAATCCACGCAGGGAACACTTCCCTCCTTGCCTTACAACAAAACTAAAAGGATCCTCATTACTACAATGCACAACAAGTGCAACAGGCAACAGGTTGGGAGCTGTCAGGCAGCCTCAAACTGCATCCCTCCTTCTTGGTCTGATCAAGCCTATTCTCCGAGGTGGGAGGAGGTGGAAGGCAGACGGGGGCCGTTCCTCTCACCGGTGGGTTTCACGTGAAACGGCATGTGTTACTTTGGAGCAAAGCATGTCCCCGAAACGGGTTATGCTGTTTTACTTCACTGAAACAAAGCAGTGATGCAAATCTATTTGTGACCTCTTAATTATCAGGTTGATAGTAAGAGCAGACTGTGGAACGGATCCCAGCATTTTAAGCATTACTCTTTGGGGTGCTGAAATTTAAACAGGCTTCTGCTGACATATTCCCCCCCCCCCCCCCCCCCCCCCCGACTAATGAAATAACTTCTTTGCTAATGAAAGCCAGGCCTTGGGAAAGGAGATTTCGATGATAGCAAGGGGCTAGAGGGAGCCTGACAAGCTCCAGCTCCACTGGCGTGCGTGAGTCAGCGCAGATCTCACGCTGTACCTGGGGCCTGGAGAAGACGGCCCTCCTGAGGAGGCTCCCCCGGACCCGCGGGGCGGCTCGCCCGGCTTCCCTGCCGCCGGCCTGCGCCGGGGCACGGTCCCCACGAGGGCACCCTCGGCTTGGGAGGGGGAGAGCGAAATCCAACCTGGCAAAGCGAAACAAATAAAATAACATCAAAGGGCCGTTCCCTGCCCACCGACCCTCGCGAAGCCCGGTCCCTCTCGCTTCTCAGGGTGAGGAGGCCACGTCTGACTTCAGCCCGATGAATGTGCAAAATGGGTGGCGGGCCCCCCCCGTCTCCTTAGCCCGCGCCCTGGGGCCACGCTGCAGGGTGAGGGGACGCTGACTGGGACAGTGCCGAGTTCATGCGGCGCGGCACGTGCCCACCTCTCCGGGGCGGTGCGCGGCGCTGTAGGAATGGGGGTGGAGGCGGAGCGCACCGTAAGGCGCCGTTTTCCGCGCTGGTCCGCACAGGCGCGCTCGTGCCAGGGGTCGGCGCAATGCATGGGGTGCTGCGGGTCCCGCGGCTGCTGGCGGGCAGGAGGCGGCTCCGGGCGACTCTGCTCTCCGCAGACCACTGCCGTGTCACCGGAGAGCCCGGCGGAAACACCGCAGCCGAACAAAGCCCTCGGCCGCTGGGAAGCCTCCGCTGAAATGCCTCAGGGGTTCGGTGGGTCGGGAGCACACCGGTAGCCTGGCTGTGCCGTCCCACGAAGGAGAGCAGGGATGGAGAGGCAGCAGAGCCAGGGTGCGCGCCCAGGTGGCTGTTTCCTATGGAGGCCTCTGCCGGCAACAGTGCTCGGACCTCCCACCTCCGCAGCGACCTGAAGGGTAGAGGGGGGGAGCCACTCGTGACCGGCACCAGAAGAGCGCGTCCTGCGTGGGGCGGGCTCCACGGGGTGTAGGGAGGGTGCGGTGGGCCCCGCGGGCTGCTGCGAGGGCGTTGGCTGCGTTACTTGGAGCCGCCCCGTAAGCCTCGCGGCTGAGGCAGCCCGGCGCAGGTGCGGGAGGTGCCAGGAGCGCAGCACTGATACCGCCCGGGCCTCTGCTACCGTCCGGGGCTGAAGGGGAGCAATAAACAATCGTGCAGCAGGAGGGAATACAGGAACTCGGCAAGATGTTTGTGAAGACATAGGGAAGGCAGGAAACACTTTTAAAAGTTTGTTATTTCTTCAAATTTCGTTTCTAGTCCCGTATACTTCCCAAACCTCTCATCCTTACAAGAGCATTTCAGCTCGGTTCGGGCTTTCAGTACACCAGGCTCCTTTGGAAATACAGAAAGCAAGAAAAATGTGCCTGGGGGTAATTGTTACTGGCCATAAAGTAGATTTTTTTTTTTTTTTTTTTTACGTTTCTTTACACTTAGTTTATGTTTTCATTCGATTGTCCACGTAACGGTAATAGTCTGATTTCCCATCATTGGCAGGAGTGTATCCAATAAGATAAGGGCTGAGATGTACTGACCTTTGACTCCGCTGGAGAAAAAAAAAAAAAAAAAAAAAAAGAATATAAATCGTCTCGTTACATTGAAGCCAAAACCAATAAAATTGAAAGCAGTGCATGGTCAAGGTAAGTGCCCCCCATCCTCGGCATCCCTTAAAAAAAATCCACGTGTATATCACCAAAAATTGTTTTCAAGAGTTACCGAAAATAATTAGCATGCTGGTGGTCGAGTAGTCTAATTTTGCCCTGTTTCTGTAATTTTTTTTAAGAGATGCATTCGGAACTGCTGATATCTGACAGATGGTATCACAGGGTCTGTTCACTATTTCCTGTGTTTTGTTGGAGAATCGGCTTTCTCGTTGTTCTGGCCCCCTGAACGTCCTAATAACATTAACAAAAGAGCAGGAATAGAGTACCTAGAGCATGGCTTGAATCTCAGAGGTTAAGATCTAGATCAGTTAAAACCTATTAATTGCTTCTGAATGGTCTCAAAGAGCATTTGCCATGTATATTTATGTCAATAAAGCCTTGATTAGGGCACGGATGGAAACTCACATCACACTCCACCAGGGTACCCCAGTGCGTGTGTCTGAAGTTACCGGTCTCCTTAAAAACCTGTCTGGGTGAAGTGTCCGCTCTCCCGTGAGCACCCCCAAGGCTCTGTACCTCGCGAAGGGAACGCGTCCTGTGGGAAGCGGTGCGGTACCGGCGCGCTCCCGTTAGCGTGCGGGTCCCTGTGAGGTCGGGTCCTTCTGTCCCGCCGGTACAAAGCCGAGGGGGCTTCGGCTCGTCAGAGCCTGTCCGTTACTAATACCAGGCCGAAGAGTTTTCTTTTACGCAATTGTGAGAACGTCCCGCATGATTAATCCGGTAATACTTAAAAAAAAAAAAAAAAAAAAAAAAAAAAAGCTATCAGAAAAGCAGTGTATAAGCGGTGTCTTACCCTTGAAAATATTTTTCTCTCTGCATAAGAAATGTCCACCTTATTCTTTGGTGGTGGGGGATGATAGTAAACCCATCCAAGTTCATAAAACAATCAATATATCAGAATACGCCAGAATGTGCTGGAGAAGCTGGATCAGACTAGTCCTACATGGAAGTGACCCAGTAGGGTTTTATTTCTCCCTCGCCCCGCTCTTTCCCCTCTCTCCCTTTCCCCCTACACACACATATGCTGCAGTATACACTGCATATTGTGCCTGGCTACACAAGGTTTCTGCTACATATAGTTGGAAATCCAGCCTTTCTTCAGGTATCCCATTTTAATATGTGTCTTTTTAAATCAAACGCTGCAGTATCTATTTATTAATTTTTCTAGTGCTGTCTGTTTTCCAGAGTATTCTCACCACAGAATAAATGCATCCTAAATGAGCACAGCTACCCGTGTGTTCCAAGAAGCCGGAGGGTCTCTCCCGGCCCCCTCCCTCAGTGTCCCGACCGGCGGTGCCGGCAGCAGGACACCGCCACCGAGCCGCTCCATTCCCCGCCTCAGACGCGGAGGGTGGGAGGGCACAGGGAGGCGAGAGGCCCCCTGCGCCCCCCGGGACTCAGCCTCTCCGCTCGCAGGTGTCCCTTCCGCGCCGTCAGTGCGCTTGCTGTTGTAAACTCCACTCCGACGGCTGGTAGGGTCGTCCCATAGCGGTGCATTCACTTTCTCTATTAAACAGCATCATGTACCCCCCCTCTGGGACAGAGGAGCCTCAGCGGGGCGCGGCGACGGCCTCGCTGAGCCCACCACGAGTGACAGCGGGCTTTTGGCTAGTACGAAGACCAAGAATTTAGCTACTGTGGGCTTCCTTTCTCTGTCCCCGGAGTATGGAAGTGCTAGATCTGATCTCCGCTGTCAGAACTCGCGTGTTTTGACGAAGGAAAACAAGACTAATGTCTCTGAAACGGCCAAATCTTCCTTTCATTCGGGAACTGCTTCCTGAAATCTGCTGTGAAGTCTCCCCAGCGCTCTGACCCTGCGCGAGTAGTTCTGTAACGCGGTGACTTGGTCCACGGTTGGCACAACTTGGAAAGTTAAATAATTGCCTTTAGTACGCTAGTCCTTTCACATCTTGTAGCATTTATACATGAAATATCTACATAGGGGCTCGTCGAGTTCGAGCCGCTGGGCTCTGGCCACGGGGGAAACCAGGGTGGCTGCTGACTCCCACCCGAGCTGCCGCTGCAGGGAGGAATCCGAGTCCCGCTACACCGGGACGGCGCGGATCCTCGGTGAGCAGTTGTCCTCGCTGGGACTGTGTGGGCTTGGTAAGGTGGATGCTCCCGTTCCCTGGTATAAATTAACAGAAGTGTATCCTACCGGTTTATTTATTTTTCCCAAACCAAGGGTGTTATTAAAAAAGACATTCTCTGTGGCTCATGTTGACAAATAACGCGTAAGCTACCTGACAGTGTTAGTCCAGTTGTTGCCCATATGTCTAAATATCCTCCAAGAGACGTCAGTGCAGTTTAGCAAGAGAATTACCTCAAATGAAAACCATAAGGAAGATGCGTTGGGTTTTGGGTTTGGGTTTGTTGTTTGGTTGGTAGGTTTTTTTGTTGATGTGTTTTTGGTTTGGTTTTGTTTTTTTTTCCAAACCATTTGCACCTGATGGCAGTAATGCACAGGGAAGACTTTTGAAAATTCACTAACATCTTCCCCCATACCAGCGATCGCTTTACAACGTGACGGGCAGCGAGGAGGGGTGCTTTTAATTTTTTTCCTTTTTTTTTCCTTTTTTTTTTTTTTTTTTTAATCCATACCTTCACTAAATTACTTGCGTTCGTGTTTGCTTAACAACGGGTCGCTTCGGTAAACAAGACAATCAAAAGAACATTTGAGACTACGTGGATCCATTTCTCTGCTGATTGTAGACGCCTGGACACCCAGAGGAGTTGTCGAATGCCTCTCCTTCCATCCTTCCTTTATTTACCCAAATGAACACAGGGAAAGCTGTTAAACCGAAGGGAGATTTAACGTGATAAGCAGTGAAGTTGCGCTTCGAGCTGCAGCCCTCCGTGGAGCAAAAGGGATGGTAGAGTGCTTCAAAGGCTAATTTTTTTGTTGCTGTTGTTGACATTTTTCTTCTTTCGAAAACCGAGACCGTTTTTTCTTCCTCGAAATATTCCGACGGCTGCTTTGCCACTGCAATCTCCTTTTAAACAACTACTTTAGCCGACCTCTCGCACCGACTGGTTTGGCAATTATTTCAGGCTTTTAAGCGTCCCTTACGGTTCTTAAGAAGAGTCTATAACCCCTCTCTCACACCCTAGGAGCAAGTTTTCTGCTCTATCTAGTCTTTTTTTTTTTTTCTTTTTTTTTTTTTTTTCCCAAGAGTTTTAGGAGCTGCGTCTGGGTTTGGGGGGTTTGTTTTGTTTTCAGGGGACTAGAGAGATTAAAAATAGTCCCGGTCCCCGAGAATGAAAGAAACCTCTCGCTCCACATTCACTTTGTGGGCAGTTTTAAAGTGCCTCTGTCTCCTGATGTAGGAGGATTTGGTTTGACTGGTATTTTTTTCTTCTTCTTTTTTGGACTTTGTGGGATTGATTGGTCGTTTTCCATCGTGTAGCAAGAAGATTTGTTATTTTTTTCTCCATCTTCATCCCCTCCGCGACTGGGTTCACGTTGTCCCACAGCACATCATCCCGGAGCTGTACCGTACCCAGTTAAAGTGGGGGGTGTGAAAGGGGACGTGGCTGCCGTTTATTTCTCCGAAGCACAACCACTTGCTTGGGGAGGCCTTGGAGTGGTAATTAATATGCAGTAGTGTGAGGCAATACTGCTGTATGTATGGCAAGGGGCGATACATACAGGTTTTGCGTGCACAGGAGCTGCATCCTGGAATCACCGTGGGTGCAGAGCATGCTCTTTGCTTTGAATTTTTTTCCGCAAAGAGAATATCCTAAAATTTCCTTGTGGCTTGAGAAGAACCAGCTGCAGTCAGTGGGGTAGGGTGTACATGTATCAGATAGGAGATGTGATATTTAATGATCCATTTATAGAACATTCTGTTCATGAATCCACACAAATATGCCTTCTAATCTTTTTTTCTTTCTGTTCTTGCATCTGGAATTTTACAGATTGCAGCTCCAGGAGAGGATCCACATCCTCCACCATGATGTTTCATACAGTAACTCTTTTCACTGTTATAATCCCCTTTGTTTTTCTCCCTTTCTACTTTGATGGGGAGGCAGGGTCAGAGACAGACAAAGGACTCCTTTGGGATGTGGGTGTCAGGAGGCTGCTGAAGTTAATAGAGAAAAAGGTCAATAAAAAGTCAGCCAGTGAAGCTTTTCCCTTCAAAGGTTTCCAGGACAGATAATCAGCTGAGAGAAGTCCCCGACTACATCAGAAGGGGAATTGTTCTTGGGTTTAGGTGTCTAAAGGTTATGTCTGAGCTGGTAGTCCAGGTGCTCTCTAGTGTTACTGAGGAGGTGTGAATTACAGAAAGTAATTCATTCCTTGTTGACATGGATGCTTTAAACATGTATGTGCCTGTTTCTCCATTGGTGTTGGAGGGAGCCCAGATATTTAGCTTAGATCAAATGCCCAGCCTTATTCATCTGAAATCAGGTGATCTGAACCACGGAAGGCTACCTGTTGTCTTCCCTGGACCTGACTGAAACCACATAAAACTACCATTTGGCGAGGCTTATTCAGTCAGGTAGATAACATGCTCAGCTCTTTCTTAGTCAGGAGCTTCAGCGTTGTGGATTCATTAATGCATCTTTCTAGCACTGTTGGTTTTGATACTGTACTACCTCTAGGGGTATGTCTGCAGTCTTCTGTCTGCCTGTCTGAGTCTGTGCTGCCCGTATTCCCAACAGCTCCAGTCCAAAAGCCATGTAACTGTGCTGGCGTTGCACTTGCACAGGTCAGCATTGTGCTGAGAGGCTGGCCTGGGGACACTGACACACTCACACAGCTACATGATGCCTGATTCAGGGCTGGCACGGGTCAGTCCAGACAGCAGCACAAGCATAGGAAGCTGAACTTTGCCTGCAGAACAGCAAACTGTTGGGTGGTTGATAGTGCTGAGGGGGCCTGGTTTCTCTGCTCATTAGAGGTCCTTCTGCAGCTCTGATAAGAGCATGTGCACCCTGACAGCTAGTTTAAGCTCCCACTTAGGTCATTTTGGGTTCTCTCAAGTTCCACATGTTGCTTTAGATCTGGATGGGCACAGAGCTCCAGAGCATTGAGGTCCTGTGCATTGTAACACATTCAGCTAAGCAGGGCTGTTGATAAGAAGAAAATTATACTTTGCCTGTGCATAGGTTTGTATCACTCTTGTATTGGAGATGGGAGAGTCATCAGGCCAAGCTATCCCAAAAAGAAATAGGATAACATTTTATTAGAGAAAAGCAGAGCCAAACACAAATGGGCATGTACACACATGTACACAAATGGGCAAAGAGCCATTTTCTTGGTTAGGATTTTGACATTGAGCTTGTAGGGAAGGTCGCTGTGGTTGAGAGCTGGTTGTGATTCTTTGTCTCTTCTAGGTTCTGCCAAGCAGCTGCTGCTCTGGGGCCCCATAGACTTCATAGTCAGTAACCCCCCATATGTCTTTCATGAAGATATGGCTTCCTTGGGTGCAGAAATCCTCCGGTAATTAAACAAATAGATTTTTCTTTTCCTGTTCCTTGAAACAAGGTTTTCAGTCTGCTTCTTTTACTGTGCGCAATTGCACACAAAATATGCAAATGTAGTATTCATGTGCATAGTGTAGGTGTCTTTATATGGTATATAATAATACAGTGTTACTTTGATCCTGCTTACAGGATCAAACAGTATCAAAGTATTTTAAATATTTATAAAAATGGAAAAAAACATACACTTTGAAATTAACAAGTTTCCAAAGTAAAACTCTTTGAGAACATTTTTGGTGGTAATGCTGCTACCCATTCTCATCCCAATACTTTTCTTAAGCACACACACACACACAAACATGAATAAGCTCTTTTTGAGTGTGGATCTATGTCGTGTATTCTGGGTTCTTAGAATTGATTGTCATGGGTGTCAGGAGAAAGTCCTGCACCCACCTCTATACAAGATGTGCACCAGAGCAGATTCTGAAAGCAGAGCTTTCTACATCCCAGTTTGATCTGCTAGGTTAGAAGGCAATCCTGCCTCGTTGTTTGCATGGTTGAAATAAAGCAAGTGATCCCTTGCTGTTGAACCCAGTACAACCCTCCCCAGCTAGCACAGTGAGAACAGATCCATGTCTTGGAGCTGTGGGACCCTGGCTGCAGCTGATTGGTCATTTTCAGGAAGAGTTCAGGGGATGTTTTCTGCTTGTGCTCAACATGGAGTTTCTCAGCTTACTGGTAGCTTCCTCCTTACTCACTCTATTTTCCAGAACAGCTCCGAGTGCTGTCACCTGCTCTAGGAATACTGGAGTTGAGGTGTGTTAGGTGCACCTTCCTCCATGGAGTGTGGGGCAATGCATCCTCAGGGCCATGGCTGTTAATGTTGTCTTATTCCCACACACCAGCTATGAGGACCTTGATGCACTGGATGGGGGAGATGATGGGATGAAAGTCATCAAAACAATTCTCACGCTGGCTCCTTCTCTTCTGAAGGATTTTGGGTAAGCACTGTTCTGTGTTTGAATTTCTGTCTTGTCCATTTACTTATATAACTTCTGTTTGCTTTTCATACAGGAAGGTACAGAGGGAAAATACTTGCAAAAGTGTTTCCCATCTGCCCCATCTAATAATAGCAGTTTAAAAAATGTCATGGGCATAAGCAAAATTAGCTTGACCTTGATTAATAAAGGGATACGAGCCTTCCTTGACCAATGTTGGTGTTTCATAGTCATTTGTGAAGTAAGAATCTTTAAAGGTCAAAGCAGCCACAAAAAGAACATGAATGCAGCAGAGAAAGACAAGGGGAAAAAAAAAAAAAAAAGGCAAGCTTTCTCAACAGAATAATTGATTGAAGAAGAAGCAGTATAGAACTTTGTGAGAAGAGATATAAATCTCTATTTCCTTTCCATTTTTTAATTAGGGGAAGCTTTTTCATTGTGCCAAAATAATGATGCTGAATATCCCAGAAGAAGATCAGCCAGAGATAGTTTCTTAAATGTTAAATTTCTCCACAGTTAATACTCAAGACTGATTGCTTCTATTCTATCATGTGAGCTCCATTTTGTGCTTAAAGATCAGTGTGCTGATACCCAAAAGTCTGTTGTGCCAGGGCATTCACATATCCTGTTTAAATTTCCTGACATTTTAACAGCATAAAGAGGTAATTGAAAATCAGCTGTTTTGAGAAGAGGAGCAGGAATATTGAGAGGCATATTACATGCAGAAGAATTCATTCTTCATGCATAGTATGACCACAAGAGCAGAAGATGCTCCTCAGAACTTCCCAGAAAGAGAGATTTATCCCGTGGGGTTGCTCGTTAAGATTATTTTTTTCTTTCCTTTTTCCTCATTTTATAAAGTGGAGCTCCCATTGAGGAGTAGAAGGTTTTTAAGGTCAGGAATGAGATCCACACCCAACTTGTAGTTAGTTTGGTGAATTTGTAGGGAGTATTCAGTGTGGGACATTTTAGGAATTCTCAGAATAGTGTATGATTGGGGCTCGGCCTCTATTCATTGCCTGTTAAACTTGCATCTTGCTGCACTGCCACAGGCTGTAACCAGTTCCATTGTCTCCACATGCCTGCAAGCTAGGGTGGTTCTGCCACACGGCAGGAGTGGAGACTCAGGAATGGACCAGTATCATAAAGCCCGGCTGCAGCAGAGATGAAAATAGCCCTGCAGTCTCCAGCTCCAAGTGTGCCGAGGCGGTCTGATTAGTTTCCTTATCCTTGCTGCACTCTCCTTTGTACAGTCCTCTGTGTAGGGCTGAATGCTGGTAGTGTTTTTAACTGATTTATGGAGGCATTTACTGTGGGAAAATGTGTGTACTAACTTTATGACTCACGCTTCTGGGACTTAATGTCACTCTGCTTATACAAAGAGAACTTCATGCTGCTAGTCCAGTGCTCAGTAATAATGCACTTGCATCGCAAAACTTCATTCTGGCCTTACATCTTTGGGGGGGCTTCAGAAAGCCGGAGCTGGTGGTATCTCTGCATAGTGTTCAAAAGGGACCCTTACATCTTGATACAAGGGGTTAACTCCTCACACAGAGGAGTACCATGAGAATTCCCCCC